>JARJHC010000107.1:10354013-10602846 GCA_031304145.1 Cardiospermum halicacabum | reverse complement strand
GAATATCCTCGGTATTGGTGTTGAAGAAATTGCACGACCCTGTAGCTTCACAACTGGCCAATATATTTCTCTCCCATCATGGTTCAATATCAAAGTAGCTGCTTTAACTTCAGCCATTCAAATTTTTGATATTCTTTTTTATTTCTCATGTTCGCAAATATCATTCACAATTGATAATGGAATTCAAACTCGGCAAAAACTTCAATTTCTTTCGAACTAGTAATTACTTCTTTTTGGGTCATTTTATTTTAAAATGATGATTATTTTGTGTTTGGATTGAAGGGTGAAAACTCGGACCCATTTCAATTTGGACTCCACTTACCTTAACAAGTGAGCGTAAGTATTATGAATTTGGGTTAACGAGCTCTATAACAAATACGTCGCAAAAGTAGTTAGAAGGAGGTTTTCTTAGTGTGCAGTTGCAACATATGTTACAGGGATGCTGAAACTCCATCAAATTACCACAGACTGCCATTGTATTTTGTCTTCCCATTTCATTTACTTTTTCCCTCCCACTAATCTTCAAATATTTGCTTTTTATATATTTGTCAATACATAATTTTAACGGTAAATATTTCAAAGTAAATATTAAAATGAATAAAACAAAATCTCACTTGACTATATTTTTTTTTATATATAAGTCATATAATGTGATATAAGATTAGTTAATGAATACCGTATAAAATCCTAATGTTACAATTAACATGAGATGGGAGAGTATAAAATTTTGTTTCAAAACACCAAATACTTGATTTATAATTTATTTAAAATTATTTTATGAATAATAAATTAAAATTATATAAATATTTTACTTGTTTAATCCAATTTTTAATATATTTAAATATCAATTTACTTTCAACTATTTTATCATATTTAAAATTATTATTATTATTTTTCAAATATAAACTATAATCATTTAATTATTAAAAAAAAAACTATAATTATATAATATAAATAATAAATAATTAAATAAATAAGTGAGCGTAATATAATTTTTATATTCTAAATAGAATTATATACTTAGTTAATTTTACAATATAATTTTTAAAAATATTATAATTAATATCAACACATCTTCAAGTTAACGACACTTGTAATTGTAATATTAATGAAGTGCAGAAGCAATTTTTAAGGCTGTCAATATAACTCATAACAAAAAAATAGAGTTCTTCTTTGGTTACAAACTAAGAAAAAACCCTATAGCCAAATATAAGAGTCTCAGTAATAGATTGGACCACCGAAAAATATTAATCATCATAATCGTTACAAAAAAATATCATAAATATTTTATTTCATAAAATTAAAATTTATTTAAAATAAGTTATTTAATTTATTAATTTAATTCAAAATTAAATACAATGAAAAAATTAAAATTTCCATAAATTACAGCACTTTAAATTCAATTGAATGATAGGAGATAAAATATTAGTTTTTTTTTTTCTTTTTTCTTTCTTAAAAATAAAACAGGTTTATATATATGATGAAAAATATCCTGAGAAAGTTCCGATATTTAAAAGAGGAAGGAATCGTACCGTTGAGTAGAACTAACTATTCAAATTTGTGTATCAATTTTAATGAAATGACAAAATGGTAACTTCGGCTGAACAAGAAGCACGTGCAGGGACACAAACGTAAAATGGCATCGACATGAAGCTTTCCCTTTCCCCTGCCTATAAAATCCCACTGCAGCCAACTTGGAAAAAATATCTACTATTCCTCTACCTTACACACAAACGCTTCTCTCTTCTCTTCTCTTCAACAACTCTCTGTAAGTATCTTCATTTCTCATTTGATTGCATTTCTTTCCCTTGTAGATATATCTATTTCCCTTTATTTTGGTATTTGGAGTGTTTTTAGATCAAATATAGATAGTTTTTTAAGACATAGTCTGACTAATAAGATATAAAGTATAGATTTATTGATAAATACATAGGACAATTGATTGCGGTGTTCTGGGAAGCTGTAGCTGATATTTATTTAGAGGGAAAATGAACACCAGCAGCTGTATTGGAGTATCAACTATGAAACCCTGTTGTAGAATCTGGATTGGTTATGGAATCTCTTCTATGAAGCTGATAAATACATATGTTAGCAACAATTTGTCGAAATCACATTCGAAATTGGTTAATGTTGGTCGTTTTAATGGTAATATTAAAGATTGTCAGGATGTCCGATCGGGTCAGAGAGCGTTTTATGTCTCTGATCAGAGATGGGGTCAGTATAGAGGTTTAGGGAAGAATAGATATAGTGTTGATAAAGGAAATGGTAGGTCGAGGGGTGTTTTAGTAATTCCCCGGGTAGGATCGGATATTCGGGAGCATTCTACTTCCATTGAGAGTCATGTTAATGAAAAGGGGTTTGAGAAGATTTACATTCAAGGGGGTTTGAATGTGAAGCCTTTAGTGATTGAAAGAATTGAAAGGACTAGTGAGAATGAAGTTGTAAATGAACAAACTAACAAGGTTGAGACTAATGGAGCAAGTGTAGATTTAAACATTTTGAAGGATTTAAATCAAAATGTTGTGGCTGAGAGAGAGCAATCTGAGATTGAAAAGGAGGCATGGAAGTTGCTTCGTGATTCAGTGGTGAGTTATTGTGGGAATCCGGTGGGGACTGTTGCAGCTAATGATCCAGCTGACAAGCAACCTTTGAATTATGATCAAGTGTTCATTCGTGACTTTGTTCCCTCTGCACTCGCTTTCTTGCTGAATGGGGAGCAGGAGATTGTAAAGAATTTCCTTCTTCATACCTTGCAATTACAGGTAACTTAATATCTAATAACATGTAATGGAGTACAGTGTGATCTCATTATAACATTAGATTTACTGTTGGTGTCTGCTGTTCAAGTTTTCCAATTAAATAGAAAATTTGTGTTTAATTGTCAGAGTTGGGAGAAAACTGTGGACTGCTATAGCCCTGGACAAGGGTTGATGCCGGCAAGTTTTAAAGTTAGAACTGTGCCTCTTGAAGGAAGTGATGGATCATTCGAAGAGGTTCTAGATCCTGATTTCGGTGAATCAGCCATTGGCCGCGTGGCCCCTGTTGATTCAGGTGGTGCCTTTGTCACAGTTTGATTTAGTTATTACAGTTTCCACAACTGTTCTTCTGTGGGTCTCATTATCTCTTGGCTTTACTTTGTTGATCATTTGAGCAGGTCTATGGTGGGTTATTTTGCTTAGAGCTTATGGAAAGATCACAGGTGACTATGCACTGCAGGAGAGGGTTGATGTCCAGACGGGGATAAGCTTGATCCTTAATTTGTGTTTAGCTGATGGATTCGACATGTTTCCTTCTCTTTTAGTCACAGATGGTTCTTGCATGATTGATAGAAGGATGGGAATTCATGGACACCCTCTTGAAATTCAGGTGAGTTGGAGTTGGATATGCTTGATCTAGTTAAGAAGCCATATTCCTTTTTGCCTCACATTATTATTCACTGCATAATTCTGATTTTGTAGGCTTTATTCTATGCTGCATTACGCAGTGCTCGTGAGATGCTCATCGTCAATGATGGAACCAAGAACCTGGTAGCTGCAATAAATAGCCGACTTAGTGCTCTGTCCTTCCATGTTAGAGAGTACTATTGGGTGGATATGAAGAAAATCAATGAGATATATCGTTACAAAACAGAAGAATATTCTGCAGATGCTATAAACAAGTTCAACATATATCCTGATCAAATTCCTTCCTGGCTAGTAGATTGGATTCCTGAGGAAGGGGGTTATCTTATCGGAAACCTGGAACCAGGTCATATGGACTTCAGATTCTTCACACTTGGAAACCTTTGGGCCATTGTTTCTTCTCTAGGTACCCAAAAACAAAACGAGGGTATTCTGAAATTGATAGAGGCCAAGTGGGATGATCTTGTCGCTCATATGCCCCTAAAGATTTGTTATCCTGCTCTGGAGTTGGATGAATGGCGTATAATCACTGGCAGCGATCCAAAGAATACGTAAGGCTCCTTTTATGTCCTGTAATTTATTTCTCCGCCTACATTATGGATAAAACTGTTACTAATCTAATTCGCTCTGTTTGCAAACAGTCCCTGGTCTTATCACAATGGTGGATCATGGCCAACACTGTTATGGCAGGTGAGGATTGTTTTCTTAAATCCATTTCTTAACTATCAAATACGAATATGTATGGCTAAAGTTTTGTTTGATTGGTTTCCAGTTCACTTTGGCCTGTGTCAAGATGGGCAGACCTGCATTAGCAGAAAAGGCAGTAGCACTGGCAGAGCAGAGGCTTTCAGTGGATAAATGGCCTGAATACTATGACACAAAAAGTGGGAGGTTTATAGGCAAGCAAGCCCGGCTTAACCAAACATGGACAATTGCCGGTTTCCTAGCCTCAAAGATGCTTCTACAGGACCCAGAGAAGGCGTCGTTGTTGTTCTGGGATGAGGACTACGAGCTCCTTGAGATGTGTGTTTGTGCACTCCGCAAAAGTGGTAAGAAGAAATGCTCGCGCTCTGCTGCTCGATCCCAGCTTGATAAGTAAGGTAGAAATTCAGATCTTGCAGAATGCTCCGGAATCATTAAATCTGAAAAGTGCAGCCTTTGTCTCTCATTTTTATTACACGCCATAGACACTCATTCACTAGTATCGTTTCTAACAGTTCATTTATCACTGTAAAAAGCCTGATTTGATTGAGTGGCTCCATTTTTAGATGAGCTGCTAACACACACATTTATGACCCAGAAACTGGTTGTAGGGTCACAAATGAATGCATTTAGACACTGTATCTTACAACTTGTTGTCTCTGGAATAATATGCAATTATTTTATTTGCACTTTTTATGGATTTCAACTTCTCTGATATATTGATGACAAGGCTAACAACATAGAAGATTACCATCGAAAGCAAGCTAAACAACACTAGGAGCTTGTACAGACAGCACACACTACAGGGACCTTACCCGAAAACACTATAAACAGAAAGCTGGACATATATATTAAGGCGATCAATGAGCTTGATCATGAACAACAGGGTTCCTGAAGAGCTGAAGCCTGCTATCTCCAAGCCTAAGAGAGAAGGCAACTTTCTTGTAATCAGCCCAAGTGAAAGGCCTGTAGAGCGAAGGCTTGTTAGGCGTGAGCAATTCTTGTGGGGCAGAGACGAGTGCATGAAGTGGTGGCGCAGCAAAGTACCCCATTGATATTCTTGACTTGGAAGTGTTGGTCATAGCCCTGTGCCTCACACTCACAAATCTCCCATTTGTCATTGCCTGTAAATGTAAAACATAAAGATAAAGATTAGCTTAAATCAATCATGTAACTATGGTACGAAAAACCATAGTTACAAGTACACATTGCAATCAAGCTTTTTCAGCCGTAAACGCAATGAAACCACTTAAAATTCCAAGACATTGATTGGATAGAAACTGATGATAAGTGGGAACCACCAACCAAACCTGCTATTGTTGGATCAGCGGAAACTTTGCTTCAGTGATGGTTCCCAGTTCTGTCAGTTCATTTCATTTAACTATAGTCTACTCTATACCGACCTGAAGGAGGTCACCGACGTTGACAAAGAAAGCAGTGGGGTCAGGAGAGACAGGGACCCAAACAGGAGGGTTATGATGAGGAAGCGAAATCTCCAACCCACCAACATCGTTGGATCTCAAGAGAGTGATGATCTGAGGGTCAGAATGCTCTCCAAATCCAACGTTGGAGCGAGAGACAACAGGTGGGTAGTGATTGATCCTGAACGCCCAGTCACTTTCAACGTCTGTGATTAGCCTACTGAACTGTGACGTGTCGTGGACCCATAATCCCTCAGCCATCAGATCCAACATCTTACATGCCAGCTCCCGAACTGCTTCTGTGTAACCACTCGCAACAGACCTGTCATGTCATTCATCATCACACGCTTTTGCATATACCACATGCATACACACCAATTTTAATCTTAAATTTCGATAACTACGCCTGCACCCTAGTATTGTACTATCGCTATCTTCAATTGGTTTTCACTGTCTATCTACTTTTGGGACTATATCGTACCCTCATACCCTGTAACACAACATTGTTACTATTACTAATACCATACTATACATTAAATATGCACGAATTGGTACATCTATATATAAAATCTTATATGCTTCTCTCACTCTCACAACACTACTAATACCAAATGTTTAATAATATTTGAATGAGTGTTGATGTTAACTAATGATTGATAGATAATTTGATGGAGAGAGAATGATTTGACGCTCAAGTGATCTATAATCACCCGTTGTTTTGACAATACAATTAGGAAAAGACCAGCACTAGCAGTGGAAGTAGCACATCATACAAATTAATTAAATAAGAAATTAAATAGAAAAAATGAGAATTGTTTTGCCAAAGAGAAGCAATCTAGAGCTGGATACAATAAGATGGTATAAGATTTGTGACTAAAAATGTAAAGATATGTAGGTGACAAATCAAGATATGAAAATACACATAAAATTGGCATGTGAAATGACTTGAAAACATGAAAGAGACTCTTCGATAAGCAAAATCCGGACGTGAATTCTTTATAAAGAATAGTCAAGTACGAGTGAGATTCAATTGGCCCCAAATAAACAACCACAACTCAATGATTTTTCAAGATATGGTTCCAAACATTCATGTTTTTATCTTTGCACTTTGCCTATAAAAAGTCAAGCTGGCAACAATCAACTTGTAAAAACCAACCCCAAATATATAAAACAATTATAACCCAAAGTGGGTCCAAAAATGTGAATGAGATCACAAAAACAATGAGAATTGTACCTGAAATGGTTAATAGAGTGGAATCTTTGATTTTGATTGTTGGAATTGAGGAGAATGTACTCAACATCACCAAGATCTCCATTGTAGCCAATGTTTTTGCAACCATAGCCTAGAGGGGTTGAGAGTTGTTGTTTCTCATTAAGTGGTTTGGAGAAGAAGTTGAGACCCTCTTCTTCCATTTGTTGAATGATGTGGTGGGGAACGCCATGGTTGATCACTTTGAAGAAACCAAACTTCTCACAAGCTTCAATGATGTCTTTGGAGACTTGTGTTCGGTCTAGTGATAAGTCTATTGTTGGGATGTCAATGGCTTCGGTTTTGATTGGAGTTGAAGATGCCAAAACCATGGTTTCAAAGTTTTGTAGAGTTTGGAGGTGGAGAAGAAGAAGAGGAAGTGGTGTGGTGTTTTTGTTGTGTTGAGGTGTGAGGAAAAGGTGATATGTGAGCAGGTATATATAAAAGAAAAATAAAATAAAATAAAATAAATTGAATTTATTTGTTTATTATTATAATTTTGATGCTGTTTTCAATATCTCTACTCTTCCCTTACATTTAATGATTCGGTCCTTCTTTCTCTTTTATTTTATTTATTTATTATTATTATTATTTTATAGTATGACTCTCTTTTTATAAAAGTTAACAATCTATTTAAATTTTTTAATTTTATTGATATATTTTTTAAAATTTTACAACTTATGTAACATTTTTATAAAAGATTTAAACTATCTATAAATAATTTGATTTTTTAATATTAAAAAATAATATTTATATTAACAAAAATATATTTTATAATATAAATAATAATTTAATTTAGTTTTAATTAATAATCGTGCAAATAAGAACCCAATTTATTATATATGGTCTAAAAATGTAAAAATATTTTTATTTTTTAATTTAATATAATTTCATTAAAAATAAAATTTATATAAAAATTTGTAAAGTAAATTTTGAGTGAACAAAATTAATGGACATGAAAATCCATTGAGTTTGGTAGATATCATATTCTAGTTGATTTTTGTAAATCTTTCTTTTTACAAATTTAGATAAATAGATATGCATGGTTTAGAATCAATAATTCTGCATAGATTAGTAGGGAAAGGGAGAATAATAAGAGGGTCCTAATCAATATGGAATTCTTCATTGTTCGCTGAAGGTCAAATCAACAAATTTAAGATAACATTTACGAGATTTTTGAATGATAAAATAATAAATATTTGTTGTAAATTTTCAAAAAGTGAGTTGAAATCAAGGCAATGTTTTGGGAGAAAACAACCAGCTAATCTCTGTCGTAAGAAAAGTTGACTTTTTAGAAAAGTCAGTTTGACTCGTGAAATTTTGAAAGCTCTTCTCTGACTTGTCTTTTTACTATGACGTTGGTCCTTGCTCCTATGCATATAGGCTTCACATTTTTCTTATTCTTCTTAAATATTATATTTCGTAAACAGTTTTGCAACTAAGGGATAACTATTGGATCCATGGTTGAAATTAAATAATAATATTATTAACAATAATAATATTATAATAGTAAAAAATATAAATATTTTAATTTTATATGAATTAGTTGAAATTTTATTTTATTTTTTTGAATTGAAAACTTTAACTTAATTTAATGGTGTCTATTGAAATGAATGAGTACATTTTTATAATTAATTTTTAAATTTAAAATTAAAAAATAATTTAGGGCAAACCAAATTATTGCTTTGCCAGAAGCGGCCATGACCCATCCGAATCTAATAAAATTGTTGTATAATGAGAAAAGAGATGACAGTTGTATCTAATTAGTTCTGAGGGTTGAATGTTGAATTCAACATGTACTTTATGTTTCATTTCTTTATGTATTAGATTAAAAAATTAAAAAGTGTAATCACATTTCTAAATATATATATATATATATTAATTTATAATTTTATTAAACATATAAGAATATTTTGAGATTTTTTAAAGTTTTAAATTTTAAAATAATTTAAAATAATAATAATTTCGTTTATTTTTATTATTTTAAAAAATTTATTCCATTATTTTTATATAATATATTATAAATTATTAAAATATTAATAAATTAAAATTTGTATAAAATTTTATTCATTAATAATTATATGTTATCTTCCCAAAAATATATAAAATTTTATTTTCATCTTAAACTTATTTTTATTTATTTTTATTTTATTTTAATTTATAAATAAATAAAATAATATTATATTTAATACTTTAAATTTATCCCAAATATTCATCACAATTATATTCTCTAACTATAATATATATATATATATATTATTTTTCACAATACATAAATTTGTTGAATTTATTGAAAAAGAAATTCAATTTTAAAATCTGTTTTGAATTTATGTAAATTATGGCTATACTTTGTTTACATATATTTACAACCCAAAACTTACCTATATGACGAAATTAGAGTGTATATTTGCATAATTGGGAAATAGAAAACGGTATAGATGATGAAAGAACAATTATTGGTAGCGAATCTTAATAGTATAGAAGTATGTCCTGATACACACAACATTACTCATTACGAAGTCTGTGTCGGTCTTGGAGTGTGTGATTGAGGCAGAGGCAGAGGCAGCAAAGTTGAAGTTGAAACCTCAGATCAGATGCTTTAATCGAGGACACAGCGAATTACTTCCACTACAAGAAATTTATTAGCAGCTGAAGAAAATGTCTTCTTTTACAAATCCCTATGCATATGTTGGTGTTGCGTTGTGCATGCAGGCAGGCAGGCAGGCTTACGTGTCAGCGAATATGTGTATGGAGATGCCACGTAGAAGCAGAGACAGTCTTTTATTCATGTCCGTTCACATTATTAGAACCTTGCCATTGCCAACAACCTTACTTTATATGTAATCATTGCATTGCAATTTCATCTCTATCTCCACCTAACCCCTCCCATGTTCACATTTACATAAGATGAAGAACAACAACAAGAATCAATTCTTCAGAAAGGAAAAAAAGAAAAATTGGACATACGGGTGTGTTTACTATCCTTAACAAAATTAACCAAGCCTCAACTTCTTGTAAGCATAACTTACTTACTGTTGATTTTTTAATAATTAAAATAAAATTTCGTGTTAGAATAAAAAATAAATAAATAAATATATGGATCATAATATATATGGAAATTTTTTTTATAGGCCATAAAAGTTTACTATATAATTATAGACAACTTTTTAAAAGTTTGCAAAATTGAAGTTTTGATTTTCACTACATAGGTCATTCACAAGCTATGACCGTAATTTATAGACTGTGAGCGTAATTCATAGAATCTGTGAATGGTAAAGATTCAGGGGTATTTTGAGAAACTTGGCATATAGAGTGAAAACTAAACTTTTAAAAGTTTGTTTTTGTATGTTTTTCAAAACAGGTCTATAAATATATTTTGAACTTTAAAAATCTCATTCAAAACAATTTTCTCATACATATATATATATATATATATTTCTTCCTTTTTTTAACTCACTACACTTTCTGTTTACGCATTTTCCAATACTTAATTTTAACTGTAAATATTTTTAGTTATACATAATTAAAAAAATACAATAATTTCATTTTTAAAAAATAGACATCGAAACGATTAAAATAAGATCTCACTTGAGTATATTTTTCTTTATATATAATTAACCACATACGAAACAAGATTGATAAAAAACACTGATAATATATTGATTCATAATGGAAAATAGTGAAATTATTTAAATTCTTTCTTGAGTTTTTTTTTTTAAATTTTTTATAATTTTTTTTATAGTTAATTTCATTTAACTCAAACACTCAATGGTAAAAGTAAAAAAAAAAATTTAAAATAAAAAATTGATAAACAAAACAAATATCATTAACTTTTACAGTGTTATAGTAAAATTCTAAAAACACAAATAAGTTAAAAATACTAATTTGACCATCGATTTGATTGATCCTAGGTCATTTTGATCGCAATTTGGTCGGTGAATCAGTTACACTTTTTAAAACTGTTTAGCTCTTGATTTCTTTTTTAAAAAGTTCTTGTAGGCTTCAAACAGAGAATAAATGAGTAATCTACGTAGGGATGGCAATGGGGCTGTTGGGTGGTTTCTTGGTCAATCCGAACCCGCCCAGTAGTTTTATAATTAATTTTAACCCGCTCCAACCCGTCCCGTTGAGTTTTTTCCATATTAAAAAATTCAACCCGAACGGAACGGGTTTGAACCTGGCCCACCCCATTCCAACCCGATTTATTATTAAAATTATATAAATAACAAAATACTATATCAATATACAACATTAAAAAAATTCATAAATAGCACTAAATTTTATACAATTAAAAAAAAATTAAATATAAAAACAAATTAAATATTGAAATAATATTAATAATGTAATATAATATTTAAAAATATATTTATTTTATAATATAATATTATAAAATTAATTAATATATATCTACCGGTACGGGGCGGGACGGATTTTGATAGAACCCGAACCCACCCCGCCCTGGAATCGATTTTTTAATTAGATTGAATCCACTCCTAAGCAGGGCGGATTTAAACCCGCCCCGATGAGGTTGGAGCAGGTCGGGAATTTATGGGGTGGATTCAAATTGCCATTCCTAAATTTAGGGTTGTTCCTTGTTAAACTTTGCGCGGTTCAAGCCATCCAAATACTCCATTGTAATCTATTCCACATTATATATACCACTAAATAAGAGACTTTTCTCATATTTAGATAGATGGTGGAAAGCTGAATATTTGTTGACAGACAATGGTTTGGTATTACGAAATATTTTTAAGAAAATAGTTTCATATAGAAGGAAGTTTGATCTTGCTAAAGTCATATATGATTTGATCCATTTGAGAATTCAAGATTTTAAATTGGTGGGTGATTATAACTCTGAGGGGCCTCTTGGTTCAAAAACTGGGATGAGATTGATAATGAAAGTGATCGAGGAATAAAAGGAAATTTGGAATCATGATTCCATTAATGTTGTATAGTTCAAAATAACGAAATGGGAGTGAGTAAAGAAGGAGGGCGATGGTCGAAAAGCGGGAGATAGGCGTAGGCCGGATGAAGAGAAGGGATAGAGATGTTTGATTTTAAAATGGATGAAGAGAATGGAAGGAGTAAAATTCAGAAGTCAAATTCCACTTCTAAAGGGGTAGGTATGAGCGGATTTTTGGAAGTGAATCCCAAATTTCGATTCCTATTCATGTATACCAAACAATTTAATTGGAAGTTATTTTAACTCGATTTCCATTCAAAATGTTGAAAATCATGTACTTAGCAGCCCTTGAGTGTAACACCCCATATTGAGACAGGGTTAAAAAGAATTGAATTGCTACCCATATCACCAATGTGCACATTATTTTTTGGGAGCCCAGAACTTGGGAACTTCAAAGTTAAGCGTGCTTGGCTTGGAGCAATCTTGGGATGGGTGACCTTCCGAGAAGTTTTCTCGGGAAGCATGTGAGTGAGGACAAAGCATGTTGGAAAGCGTAATGGTGGTCTGTGGGGCTAGTGGTCAGCCTTGAGACCGGTCATGTAATGATGTGGCGCCCTGCCATCGCGCTTCGGGTTCAATCGGGGGCGGGGGCCGGACGTTAAAAGTTGTATCAGAGTAACCTTGCAACTACGAGTGCGCCTGTGGACATAAGAGCCCTGGGCATTCGTCTAGCGGGAGTAAAGATTCTGGGAATGATGTGGGTCAACCACAACGAGGACGTTGCGTCCTAAGGGGGGTGGATTGTAACACCCCATATTGAAACAGTGTTAAAAAGAATTGAATTGCTACCCATATCACCAATGTGTACCCTTTTTTTTCGGGAGCCCAGAACTTGGGAACTTAAAAGTTAAATGTGCTTGGCTTGGAGCAATCTTGGGATGGATGACCTTCCGGAAATTTTTCTCAAGAAGCATGTGATTTAGGACAAAGTATGCTGGAAAGCGTAATGGTGGTCTATGGGGCTAGTGGTCTATGGGGCTAGTGGTCAGCCTTAAGACCAGTCATGTAATGATGTGGCGCCCTGCCACCGTGCTTCAGGTACATCTGGGGGCGGGGGCCAGACGTTACAAATGGTATCAGAGCAACCCTGCAACCGCGAGTGCGCCTGTAGACATAAGAGCCCTGGACATTCGTCTAGTAGGGGTAAAGATTCTGGGAAGATTGTGGACACAACGAGGACATTGTGTCCTAAGGGGGGTGGATTTTAACTCCCAATATTGAGACAGGATTAAAAGAAATTGAATTGCTACCCATATTACTAATGTGCACATTGTTTTTCGGGAGCTTAGAAATTGAGAACTCCAAAGTTAAGCGCGCTTGACTTGAAGCAATCTTGGGATGGGTGACCTTCCGGGAAGTTTGTCTAGAAAGCATGCGAGTGAGGACAAAGTATGATGAAAAGCTTAATGGTGGTCTGTGGGGCTAGTGGTCAGCCTTAAGACTGGTTATGTGATCAGGTGACGCCTGACCATTGCGCCTTGGGTCATCCGGGGACGGGGGCCGGACGTTAGATTAAGTTCCACCAAATTGCGATTGAACTTGAATTATGTGGAGAATAGAAATGGATGAAGGAATATTTGAAAATATCCTCAACTCTTTGTGTAACATCCAACTCCCACCCCGTACAGTAGAGTGCGGAGTGTGAACACCACCAAAACCTTTTCTCTTATTCTATCTTTTAAACAAACTTTTCTTCTTGAAAATATGTATAATATTTACCTCAAAATCCATAAGTAAGTAATTATGTCAAATAAATATTTTTGTAACATAAGTGCGGAAGCGTAAACAATATATATTTTTAATTTACATAATGATATTGTAAAAATTAATCGGTTAAAATTTTACATAGGTTCAACATTAAAACAATAGAACTATAACATATATAAAGGCCCATCAAAACTTTAAAATCCTTCCATTAAAATGATACATGGTTTCTAGAGATTTTGAAATAATAAATAACTATATAAGAAACTCATGACCATGATGAATGCCTATATCATGAAAATCTTCGTGCACTGCTCGATCGTACCTATATAAAAATTCCATTCCGGAAAAGAAAAAGAACAAAAAGAACAACGAAGGGGTGTTAGGCAACAATGCTTAGTTCGCATTCCATGTCCCAAACACTCACACACAAATGTGTCTTTCTTTATTAAAATGCAACCATACACACAAAAAGGCATTTCTATTGTGAGCATCTCTCAGCTCACCTTATCTCAAAGAAGTCAAACACATACAATTCCTATCAAACATATCATACCAAACATAGCTTATATCACACATGATTATAAGCAAATAACTCAAATATTCACATACAACATAATGATCCATATATACACCGGATGAACGTTATAGGTTGAATCCATTTAAGTTAGGCTAATTAACCAATTTCCATGTTTATAAAATCCACACTTTGGTGGAAACATCACTTCATTAAATGAACCAAAACACACAATCACATATGCAACCAACACCCACCATTAGTCCATTTGACCCAACAAAATTGAGAGTCGGGCCTTCACATGAATATCGAAACATGTTGAAATCAATTTAAGAATCTTAAAACTTTAAAAATTCAATTCGGATACTCGATACTGGACAAGAATGTTTACTTCTTTCACAAGAAACATTTGGTTAACCTTGACAAAGTCCAAAAACAAGCCGTGGAAGTACCAAACGAACATTTGAAATAAGGTAACCTACGTTGATCGAAGTCAACCAAAGTCAACTCGGTCAACCATGGTAAACCGAGCATGATTCCGGTTACTAAGTTCATAAATGATTCATTCATGTGTGGAAGTATGAAAACACCATTTTAAAAATCCTTTAAAGAAGGTATATTGCATAAGAAACATAAGATTGTTTTAAAAATTCAAAATCATATTTGGTTTAGGAACAATTTGAAGTAATGTGTTTCAAACATTATTTGATCTCAAAATACCATTAAGAGGTTGGAAGTAGATTGGGAACCACTTGGAAATAGTAGAATTTACATAGAAATTCTCTTTGGAATACAACTAAAGTCAACTAGCTTGCTATAAGGAATGTTTTATCTTTGAAAAGTCCATTCATTTAAAAATTTGTCTAGTTAATAAGTAAATAAAACTCACATGATGATTTATATGGTCCAAGGTACCTATATCAAATAACTTTTAAGTTATAAAACTTGGTTTTTGGAAATCTAAAGGGTTTTGGATCCTCGGAGGAGTTTGAAAATCGCAAATATCAAATGACATAGTTTCTGAATTTTAAAGACAGATTTGGATAGAGGACATCAATACAAATCCATAGCCGTAAACGACATCCAATTCGGAGTTCGGACGAAGGAGAACGGTGGCTCGGAAGATTGCTGTTCAGACCTAGGCGTCCTGGCAAGCCTGACCAGGGCGCGAACCAGGGCGCCCAGGGTGCAAAAACAGCTTCGGTACCAAATTTCACATCTTGGTTCGCATCCTGGTCACTTACCAGGGCGTGGGGTTAGGGCGCCCAATGTTCCAAAGGTTCAAAAACCATTGTTTCTTCAATCTTTTCAAACCAAAACCTTTAATTGAGTTTATAGGTCATTCCAAAAACAATTTATGGACATTTTAGACATCTAAAACACTTAAACACATCCTAGAATCAAGACATTAAAACACCTTTGATTCAAGTTCTTTTAATTCCAAAACATCACATATAAAACTCCAATACACCAAAAGATTTTCTTAAATAATTTTCAAAACTTTTAGTAAAGGTTTGTAAATCCAATTTGAAAACCAAAGATTGACACAACCACATTAGGAACACTATAAGTTCACATCTATTTGACATAAAGGGTCGGACAAAAGGGTTGGTTGCTCATACACATCCAAGAAACACATACCACATACAATCTCATACAATCAAACTTTCATAGCATTGAACTATAAGATTCAAATGCATTACTTTTAAATCATCATCAACATCAAGTTTTTACCAAGTTCAACCTTAAAACTCATTTATGAGTTATAAAGGTACTTATTGTCATCTTAATCAATAGCACCACATACTCTTTTAAGCTTATCAATTAACCTTCAAGTTTAACACTTTTAGAGCATTAGAATCATCTTTTGCTATTTCTTACCAAGTTTGGTTTGATTAAACCGTATTCATTCATATATTAACATAATTAAATTATTTAGCCATCTTGTCATTATTCATGTTCAACCATGATACCATTTAATGCCATAATCAATATTAAGGATCAATTCAAGTTCAAAACATAAATCAACCAAGTTCAATCAACACAATATACTTATTTTAAGTTATTTCCCTTAATTCCAACTTTCTATAGTGAAAACGGGACGGGTAGGGGCTGAAACCCCTGGGGATTCGAAGATAAATCATGTACAGGGGGTCCAAAGACCAAACAGGGGATCCATAAAGGATCGGGTTGATGCCGTCGCATCCTGAGAGGACCGTCGCCCTAAATAAGCGGCACTTCAAGCCAAGTTCACATTTTCATGTGTCGAAGTATACTTCTAGGTTCCCTATGGGATGCCAATACATTCAACTATGATCAAGCTAGACTAAGGACATTCCTTTTATGTGATCAATACAATTTTACCATTTCCATTATTACCGGAACTCATGGGGTACAATTAACCTCTTCAAGGAAAATGTACAAAATTTTACCAATCATGATCAAAGCCTCAAAGGCAACCGCATATGTGTGTTTGTAGTTTCAAAACCATACATACATGTACCAACTTCCAAGTTATATCATTTTATACATATTCACATAGCCATAAGCATCTCATACACGTTCAAATGACCACATACCAACCGATTCACATCAATTTCATCATATATCACCCAATATGCCAAAACAACCATATTGTCAATTTTTCACATTTCATTACATGTCAAGTGCATTATTAGTCAATTTAATGCAAACAAAACCATCAAACAATAACAAGCAATATATAGGGCTAAAAACGGAAGTACGAACCTCGCATCCGTCGATCCCAAGCTAATAGCTCGCTTTGTGTGATTCCAATGACTAGCTAGGCATCGTCAATCATAAATACAACACATTACAAGCATATACATACACCACACCATAAATAGTAACATCCCAATATCATCACAAGACACTAAATTCACCTAATCACCACACAACTACTCTATTAAGGGCATTAGTGCACTAATGAGATTAGGGTTTCTCAAAATGGTTTAGAATCAAACTAAAATCATTTGTTAACATCTTAGGATCATCAATCTACCAATTTTCAATATTACCCAAAATCATTTCATAAATCTAGGTTTTCACAAAATAGAGAAATTAGGGATTTCAATATCTAGATCTTATGGAAGCTAAGAACACATGTTCAACACTTGAAATCAACTCAAAATCATTGTAAAACCAAACTAAAACCATAATCAACCTTTATTTTTGAAATCAAAAGAGTGTAGAGAGAGAGAGAGATTTTTACCTTCAATTAACAAGCTTTAAAGCACCCAAATAGTGCTCACTATCCTTCTTGAATGTTATTGGAAGTAAAAATGGTGTGATTTTGGTAGTTGACGGTGTTAAATGAGAGAGATGAAGGTTAGGGTTTGTTGGAGATGGAAAATACGCAAAAGAGTGAGAGAGGAGGAAGAAGGTGAAAGTGTGGGGTGAGTGGGGTGTGGTGGTGTCATGAATGCTAGTGGGCTTGAATTTAGATTGGGCCCAATCCAATTCCGAGTCCAATTTCCACCGAAACTCAATTCCGACACTTTTACGCTTCTCTTAAAATATTAGTTTCACGTTTAAAATCTCAAACCACCATCGATTTTAAAAATCGGAATTTTTCTGCCAATATCATTTTGACTTAAAATGACGTTTTGGCTTAAAATTCACACTTTTCCGAATAAAATCTTGAAATCATATTTAATAAATACCTTTGACTCTAAAAACGCGATCATAGTGTCTCTACTTCGGTTTTTGCCCTTTTTCGATAATTAAATCCATTTTGGATCAAAATACACTATTTCAAAAATAGGTCAAAATTGTGTTCCTAGACATTATTCTTTAATTAAAATATCCCTCATAGTTTATAAAATATATTCCTTAATAAAAATATTTTTTTGGATTAAAATCTCATTTTCGAATTCAAATCTCAATTTTGATCCTAGAATTTAATTGTTTAAAATTCCTAATCTCATTATTGCCCTCAATAGTATTTTCAAATTATTCCGAGTTGGAATATTCGAAAATAAAACATACAAAAAAATTACAAATTGGTCCAAACTAATAGGCCCAAATTTTGGACATTACACTTTATGCTAAAAAATCTTTGATTGAAATGTAAATGCAACAATATAAATTCAAGAACTATGAAAATCGTATAATAGAACCACTAAAAAAATTGGTAGTAAATATCGTGGTCACATTTGGAATTGTAATGTCCCTTCCATTACAAAAGGAGATGTTACTGGCAATGATTCTCTTTTGTAAAGGACCAATAACCTTTTGAGCAAGTTTCAGGCCAATTACTAATCCTACAAACCATACCCTTATACCACTTTAGAATGCCCCTCTCCTTGCAAAGGGAGACGTCAGTGGCAACAACCCTTCATTGTGATGGATTGCTATCTTTCTGAGCAAGTTCCAGTTCGAGTACTAATGCCATTAACCAAAACCTTATACTACCTTATAACGCCCTTCCTCTTGCAAAAGGGGACATCACAAGCAATGACACTCCCTTGCGAAAGATCGTCACCCTTCTGATTTTCTAGGTCGATTATCAGCCCTACAAACTACGATTACAGTTTTCAAGATACTTTTTATCGCTTGCATACTTCATGTACAAGTCTCTAGGAGGAGTTCCCTAGTAGGTCACCAATCCCAATATTACTTTATATCAAGCATGCTTAATTTTGTAGTTTACAAGTTTTGCACTCTCGAAAAACAATATGCACATTGGTGAAACAAATGGTTAACTTCAAAAATTTTAACCTTACTTCATCTAGGATGTTATGAGAATATGTCGCAATCATGTGATAATAATGAGATAACTGAGGCACCAAATAAGGTCATAATCATTGAAGATATTGTAATATATATACTCGACGATGTTGAGATTCAAGATGAATCATGAAATAGGGATTCAAATTCTAAAAATAAAAATAATAAATTTCGAAGAGTTTTTCTTTTAAAATAAATATAAAGATATAAATCATTTTCTCTATTAGTGTCGAATGCTAAAACATTTAATATATTTGTATCTAGCCTTATTCAAAGGAAAAAAGGTAAAATTATGGAAACAAATGTTACTAATTTGACTATTAGAGAAGAAATTTTTAAGGAAAAAAATTTCAAACTTTTATACATAAGCTTTATTTGATGAAATAGATGTGGATATTATGAAATTTTTAGGGGGTTCAAAATGTATCATATTTGTGTTTTATTTCACTTATCTTTGATATCAAATTGAAGATTTTCATTCTAATTTACTATGTTTTGCTACTTTTTTTAATCGGAAGGTGAAATTTTAATTAAGGTGTTGCCCAGATAATTTTTATCTAATATAAAATTAATATTGGAAGTTTGAAGAACCAATTTTATATAGGTTAGAATGATATTTTATTTTTATTCAAGTTGTTATATTTGATTTTTACGAAAGTAGTTAGGAGAGAAGTATATTAGACCATCTTCAATGTAAAAATGGATTATCTCATGTTAAAATTGGATATGGACTTTATTTTCTCATGACATCATCATTTGATTTATGATTGATTAAAAAAAGTTTCATCTCCAATTTTATTACGGGTTTCATGATATATATATATATATATACTTACTTACCGTTGTCAGTATGGTATTTTATTTATAATAAGTTTTATTAGACTGTTTATTGCTTAATTATAGTGATTGTATATGATTTCCTAATTATTAGGAGATTTGATTTTTCCTATTTCAGTGTTGTTAGGTCAAACTTGTATCACTGTATATGTTATTTTTGTTCATAAAAAAAAGTTTGAGTGAATATTATAAAATTGTAACTGCCACAAAGTCATATTTCTTCATGGTATCAAAGTATACATGAATGATTAAATGGCAGGACAATAAGTCACAAATTATCACACAAACCTTCTTAGATTCTATAGAGGAGACAATCAAACCGAAACATCCTAGAAATTCCCACAACCCTCCATAACTTGAGTGAAAATGGGTGAGTTTCTAGAAAACAATACTTGTAAAAAATCTTTCATTCTTGTAGAATCGTCAAACTGGAAACCTCAAAAATCAATGCGGATACTAGATGAGAGTCCAATTCAGCATACAATTCGACGAATGCAATCAACAACTTGAGAGCTGTATGAGATGTGGCATAGTTGTATGATTAAGCATGAAATTGACATTATTCCTGCACTATTTTGTTGATTATTTTTAGACCTTATTGAAGATTTGCTATTAATTTGTCTGTTTTTTAATTTCGGACAAATTTGAGACAATTATACAAATGTGAAGGTTTTTGAGGATCATTGACAACAATTGTTAAAGTAGAGTCAGAGTCAAAGTCAACAAGATTTCATCTGAAGACTTATTTAGAAATAAATTGATAGGATTTTTAGGATTCTTATGTTTTGAATTTAGAACTTTTAAATAAGGATTATGAGGAGATTTTTAATGATTTTCAATTTTGTAACATAGTATATATTTACTCTGAATGATAAGAATTAGTCAGTTTTAGTTTTCAATAAAAACACTTTGTTTCTTCATTCTTTGTACGATCAATTTTATTGAGACGATAATATTCGCTGCCTATGGGGTGATAAACTAGTCTCATCCAGCTAAGTCAATTATACGTGTTGTGAGAATTGTGTTTTAATTTATATGCTTGTTTAATATTTGTGTGTTCTCTATGGGCATGGTTAAATGCACATGTTATTCTAATTAGTTAATTAAGTGCGCAGTTGATTGATTAATTAGGATTAACACATTGCACATCAAATAGCTTGTAGTTAATTTGATCTAGGTAGTGTTGAGAGTGCATAATCATAATTCAAGAACTGTCGTACTGATTTAATTGGTTATGGTCACGGATCATTTCTAATTCTTAATGTGGTCTACTTTAGATTAGTGATTGATTCAAATGGTCGTACCCGGTCAGTTTAATAGCTAAGGAAAAGATTGGTTACTAGGCACGTTGTCAATAGCTATAACTGTAACTATTAAACTGCATCTATATACTTAGTTTCAATGATCAACACTACATTGAATAAGTTGACTTAGCTGGATGTTTAAATATCATTAATTGTTTTATTCTGTTAATTTCCTTTTTAGTTTAATTATTCATATATTCTACACCCCTAATTTTATTTGATTTGGTCTTAACATTTACAATTATTGATTTCCGTCCTCTGTGGGATCGATCCTGTTTACTGCAAGTTTATTTGTATTACAGGTTAAATTTATATTGACAGATTCGACACCCGTCATTATAGTAATACTGGATCTATAGTTGTTGGAGCTGGGACAGTTGCCCAAAAAGGTAATTATTTCTATGCTTTATAGGCAAAGAATTAAATCGATACGAATTGGATTGTAGATTTGGGAGCTACAGATCCTATGACCTGGAATCGGTCTCTATTTAGTACATATGTTTATTCTTTAGAGGATTTAAATGTGAGAATTGCAGATGGATCATTAACCAGAGTAAAAGGGACTTATACAGTAAGGCTATCTAGAAATCTTACTCTAAATTAGTGTTATTTATTCATTTACTCAATTGTAAATTACTCTCAGTAAATAAGTTGGTGAAAAAGAATCAATGTTGTTTTAACTTTTTTGATGATCGTTGTGTATTTCAGGACCTAAGATCTAGAAAAATGATTGGTGATGCTGAGAACCGAATTGCCTTATATCTCATAAGAGTTGAATTTCTAGTTGATGAGGCAGAGAGCAATAAATTAAGTCTTCATTCTAGGAAAATGAGTAAGGATGATGCTAGTCTTTGGCATTGGAGGTTAGGACATTCCAATCCCTTGTATCTTAATTTTTTTTTTCCAAATTCCATTAACAAAAGTGGTCTATTTACTTATGAAAATGCATGTTGTCCAAACAAACTAGAAGTACCTATGGATCCAAATGTTTTTGGTTCTAGATGGTTTGTCATTTTTATTGATGATCATACTAGAGTTACATAGGTGTTTTTAATGAAGAAAAAATCAAGTGTCTCAAATATTTTCAAAATTTTCTATCAAATGACTCTCACATAGTTCAAAATAAAAATCACAATTCTTAGAACTGATAATGGACGTGAGTATTACAACTCTTTTTTGAAAGATTTTTTTGAAAATAAAGGAATAGTGCATCAAAGCCATTGTCCTAGTACACCTCAGCAGAATGGTCTATCAAAAAGGAAAAATCGTCACATTCTAGAAGTAGCTAGGTCTCTACTTATTGAAAATAATGTTCCCTAAATATTTTGGGGAGATGTTGTTCTTATTGTTGTCTATCTCATCGATAGATTACCGTTTAGGGTTCTTAATTTCAAAATACCCATACAGAAGTTGCAAGAGATTTTTCCTCTTAGTAAGCTGATCTCAAACATTCCTATCAAAGTATTTGGCTGCAATGTATACGTTTACATAAAGTCACAATTTAGAAGTAAATTAGATCCAACTTCGGAAAAATGTATCTCCCTAGGTTACTCATCAAACCAAAAAGGTACAAGTGCTATTTTGTGAAAATGAAGAGGTTTCTTATCTCTATGGATGTATCTTTTGATGAAAACCAATTGTTTCATAGAAACAGTAAGAAGAGAACTCAACCTAACACAAAACCAAATACTATACCCTTTTATCCTTTTTAAAAAACTGAAATGGAAATTCAACAAGGAGAAATAGAGAGTGCATAAACACCGAGAGAAGAGAGATCAAACACGAATGCAGAGATGAGAGGAACATATGTGAGATCAAACACAGATGCAAAGATGACAGAAACATAAGAGAGATCAAGTAAATACTCTAGACTAGTGATAACCTATCAACGAAAGGATAAAACTCACTGAAGATATGAGCCAGATTTGGAAGAAGAACATCATCATATCATTGAATCAAGTGAAGAGGTTCCTGAAGAGGAAAATTTAAGAGGAGAAGATGCCCCAGAAATCGGGGGAGATGAAGGTATAAACCTATCAAGTGAAAAATTTCTTAAAGAGGAAAATTTGGAGGGAGGAAATGCATGACAAACTAGCACATATGCAAGTATAAGTCAGCCTATTGCAATACGTAAGGGTTTCAAAAAGTGCATAACCACCCCACATATCCCATTGGTAACTATGTGTCAGATGCGAAACTAAGTGGTGCATTTAAGGTGTTCATGGCATCAAAGGTTGAAGAGACAATACCGAATTCGATTTATGAAGCACTGCAAGATTAGAGATGGAAGAGCATAATAGATGAGGAGCTTACTGTACTTCAGAAAAAATCAGACTTGGGAAATTACAGAATTGTTATCGGGAAAATATCTAGTGGGTTGCAAATGGGTCTTGAATATCAAGTGTAGGGCTACTGGGAGCATTGAATGCTTAAAGCCTGGTTAGTGGCAAAAGGTTACACACAGTCCTAGGGTATAGATTATAAGGAAACTTTCGCTCCTATAGCAAATTTGAATATAATCACAGTTCTATCATCTCTTGCAGCCAACTTAGATTGAAAATTATACCAAATGATGTAAAAAATGAATTCCTAAATGATGAGTTAAGAAGAGGTTTATATGAAGATTCCAACTGGACTGAATGTGGCATTAAAATAAGAGATGTGTGTAGATTTAAAAAGTCATTGTATGGACATAAACAATCTCAAATGGCATGGTTTGGTCAATTCACAAAAGTACTCATTTCATTCGGCTTCACACAGTGTAATTCAGACCATACACTCTTCAAGAAAAATAAAAGGTGACAAACAAGTGATACTAAGTTTTTATGTTGATGATATAATCCTTACTGGTAGTGATGAGATTGGGATTGAGCACACTAAAAGATTTCTTACTTGAGAGCTTGAAATCAAAGACTTAGAGTTTCTAAGATATTTTTTTTTTGGAATGGAAGTGGCACGAAGTAGTAAAGGTATAACTGTCTCACAAAGAAAATATACTTTGTATTTATTGTCTGAAACAAGAATGATGGGTGCAAATCAAGTGGAACTCCTATGGAATAAATAACCGAATGTACTGTGAACGGTAATGGTGTTTTGATCGATAAAGGAAGATACCAAAGGATAGTAGATTAGCTATTGTACTTATCACATTTAGGCCTGATATTAGTCACTTGGTAAGTGTTCTCAGTAGATTTCTAAGTAACCCAATAGAAGAACATATGAATAGGGTATACAGAATATTGAAGTATCTCAAACAGGCTCCTTGAAAAGGTTTATACTTCAAGAAAAATCCATGTAGAAATCTCACAATATATAAAAATGCTGACTGAGCAGGGTCCCCGGTAGACCGAAGGTTGATTAGTGGATATTGTGCTTACCTTTGGGACAATTTAGTTACCTGGAAAAGTAAGAAACAAAATGTAGTATTTAGGAGCAGCGCAAAATATGAACTTAGAGCCATTGCAGACATATTATTTGAAGGGTTGTGGTTAGGGAGTCTATTGGGTGAACTGAGATACTCTATAGAACTATTTAGTGATAATAAATTAGCAATATGCATGGCGAAAGATCTAATTCATCATGAAAAAACCAAACATGTTGAGATCGATCAATATTTCATAAAAGAAAGAATAGAAGAAGACACAGTGGAGTTGTTTATATTCCTATTGGAAAATAAATTGCAGATATAGTCACTAAATCGTTAGCTAGAGCTACTTTTGAAAGATTTGTCAGCAAGCTGGGTCTAGTCAATATCTATGACCCAGCTTAATGGGGGTTGTTGTTAGTATTGTATTTTATTTATAGCAAGTATTATTTGGCTGTCTATTGCTTAATTGTAGTGATTGTATATGATTTCTTAATTATTAGGAAATCTGGTTTTTCCTATTTCAGTGTCGTTAGGTCAAACTTGTATCACTATATATGTTATCATTGTTCACAAAGAAAGCATGAGTGAATGTTATAAAAGTATTTCTGCCATACAATCATATTTCTTCATATATATATATATATATACATATACATATACATATATATATATATAAAATAGGACATAAAAGTGTTTTTGTTGATTTCGACGTCAAATAGAATTTCTTAAATCCTATATTCAAGTTCACATTGTTGATATATTTTTTTATCGCCAAAAACATATAGATAAATAAGAGCAGTCGATAGTGAAATTTAGTAATTTTGATTAAATATATTACATTAGAGATGCTATTAGCTTCTGAGGGGACTAAAAATAAGTTTTAGACCATCCGTAATGCTACTCTCCAAGAGTCTCTTATATAAGAAAAATATCTCAAATTAGACATATCAAATGTACTTTTACATTGTTTCCTCAATGAAAATATTTCCATGGTTCGGCCAATAATTTTGTGAATACTAATCATCGAAACTTTATTTTTAACTTTCACAATTATTATATCGACTTAAGTAAGCTCAGAAATATAGTTTTATTCCTGTACTTTCTAAATTGACACCTCTCTTTTTATCTTTCGTAAATACAACTCTCTAATCCAACATAACTTGAAATTCAACATCTTTATTAATTGAGGATCTTTACCCAATTCATTACTTCTAACGAGTTGAAATGTTAAAAGTCTCACTAGAGCTCTTCATTTCATAGAAAAAAAAGTGTTCAAAATTTACTAATTTTATATGTCAAGATTTACACCATAAGCAATTAGTACCAATGGTGGAGCCAGGATTTTGATGAGGCACCACCACAATGCAGTCATCACCTCATCACCTTTCATTTCAGTCGCTATAACACAGACCTTTCATTATTAACCATTAATGCTTCAATCGGATATGACAAACCACTCCCTCTTCAAAAAAAATTCCTCGTTGCCGGTTAGGCATGTACCTGGACTTGCCGTAGCCTCTGCTACGATACACAAATAGATTATATTTATGGTATGTCCAAATATAGTGACACTCTATTTAAAAATTTTGATGGTGATCCATTATCTAAAGTTGAGAAATATAACTAGCTTGTCGGTGTCATATCACACATCACATTCACCTGTTTAGATGTTACTTTTGTATTACTAAACCATCATTAGCGTCATTTATTTGCGATATGTTATTTAATTTTATTGAATATATTACATATTTTAAATATCACATACTATAAATTTATAATTATTATGTAGTATTTAGTAAATGGATTATTGATGGATTCCACCCATTTCACATAGTTGTCACATGAAATGTATTGCATTTTGTTTATATGTAACGAGTGTTCTCTTTTTTGAGTAATCATTTATGTTTGTTGATTTGATAACATATTATCAGCACGGGTATGCTCTCTGGTTGTCATTCAGATGGACCCTCCAAATTAGAAAGTAATTGGTAACATTATTTTGGTTATATCAGAATGCTACTGTATTATATTAAAAAGAATTGATTTGAGAATTTGAAAAAAAAAAAGAGAAAATTAAAAAAAGAAAAAAGAAGAAGAGGAAATTGAAAAAAAGAAAGAAAGAGGAAATTGAGAAAATGAGAAATTGAAAAAGAAAAAGGAGAAGAGGAAATTGAGAAAGTGATGAAAAAAAATAATAAAGAAGTAAACATGACATCGATATATGAATAGATAAAATTTAGAAAGTAATTAAAAGAAGATAGAGAAGTGAACCGAGAGAGGAAATAAAATATATATAATTGATGAAAAAAGGAAGTAATATTAGACAAATAATTTAGGAAAAAAGGAAATAAATGATATGATTTAAAGATTATGTATTTTTACTTACATTTTTTATTATATTTATTGTTTATTTATAATTGTGATTATATTTATTGATTATTTATTATTTAATTGTGCTTGTATTCATTGTTTTTATTTTTATATTTAAAATATTGTTGTATTGATTATATTATTAATTGCAAATTTATTGTTTTTACAGATCAAAGAAAAGAAAATATCAAAAATGAAAAAAATGGGATACGATGCCCTAGAATTTTTTGGAAAAAATTATATAACATGGATTACAGATTTGATAATTCATTTACAAGTCAATGATTTACAAGATACTATTTGTGAGTAAAATGAAACTTCTATCAAACAAAAATCTCAAGTGATGGAGATTATAAGACAACGTATTAATGAAAACTTGAAAGGTGTGTATATAAATACTTAGAACCCACTAATTTAGTGAAAGCCCTCAAAATAAGATATGAACGAATGAAAGATGTAGATCTTCTAAAGGTTCAACATGACTTGAACTATTTGAGGTTTCAAGAGTTTAAGACAGTCAGTGGTTATAGTTTTGAACTCCAATGGATTACTACCATATTAGAATTTTGTGGAGAGAGGGAGAAAATTGAAAAAACATTATCCACCTTCCATACTGAATATCATGCAATCGATAATTATACAAAATAAAGTTGATAGTTTTGATGATTTGCCTTCCAATTTGATGAGAATGGAAGAAAAAAAATTAGATATTGCTTAGAAAACATGAGTTACGACCTCTCAGTGCAATGACACCACCAGAAGTAAATAATAATATATATTGGGGTCGTGAAAACGCGAATTGCGGTAAGAGTTGCGGTTTCAGATGTGGCCGTGATAACAATAATAAGGGTTCTGGACGAGGCCGAAATCAATGGATAGGTGGAAATCAATTTCATCTATATAATCGTGGAAATCTGGTCTCAACAAGAGATGAATCCCAAAACCAGAATGAAAATTCTAGAAATCGAAATAATAATTCTTGAAATGTTTGTTACAGATTTGAAAGCATTGAATATTTTCTTTGTCAATGTCGAACTCCAAATCATTTAGTATATCATATCAAACTTCCTTAGAAGGAAAAAAAAACTTTGGAAACTAATGCTGTCAGTGTGGAAAGTGGAGAAGGAACATCTGAGGAAAATATTTCAAACTTTCATACTTTTGATTTTTTTGATGATCTGAATGTTCAAATTTTTTGAATAGTAATGAAAAAGCAAATGAGTACTAAAAAGATGTTTGAAATTATGTAAATGTAGATAGAAGTTATGTAAATATTTTCTGACTATATTTTTTAGTTCTGTTCTACATATCTATTTTGTAATTAAAGTCAGAAATATCAATGAATATATTTTTTAATGTAAATGTTATGTTTATTTGAATAGGATATGGAAATTCAAGGAAATATTTAAAAAAATATGTTTGATTGATAATGTTACAACTCATTCTATTCTTCGAGATAAAAAATTATTTCATTAACATATCCAAATATAATACTCGAGTAAATACTATATCTAGTTCTACCGATTTGATTAAGGGATAAGGAAAAGTTATAATACTATTAGAAAAGAGAACAAAAATGTGTATTCATAATGCATTATATTCGAGCAATTCAAAATGAAGTTTGTTTAGTTTTAAAGATATCAGAAAAAATTGATACCATATTGAGACGGTGAATGAACAAATATGGAGTACTTATATATTTCATCTATTGTTTTTGGATAGAAAATTATTATGAAAAACTTCATACATTATCATCTAGTTTATATTTTATGAAAATATCCGCAATAGAAACCTACACTGTAATGAATAAGAAAATAACCGACCCTAAAGTTTTTCAATTATGGCAAGATAAACCTGGTTTCTTGAGTCCAAGATGATGCGTAGGATTGTTGAAAATTTTGACGGACAATCGTTGAAGGATTTGAAAGTATCGATATCAAAAGATAATTCCAGTACTGCTTGTTCTAAGGGAAAATTGATAGTTCAACCATCCCCATCAAAAATAAATGTTGAGTGTCCATCATTTATAAAAAGAATTCAAGGGGTATTTGTGGACCAATTCATGCACCAAGTGAGCCATTTAAATATTTTATGGTGTTGATTGACGCATCCGCGAGATGGTCACATGTATATTTATTATCAACATGAAATATGACATTTACTAAGCTGCTTGCCTAGATAATAAGATTAAGAGCACAATTCGCAGATTATCATATTAGAAACATTCCTTAGATAATGTTAGTAAATTTTCATCAAGGGCTTTTGATGATTATTGCATGTTAATTAGTATAAATATTGAACATTCAGTACCCCATATGTTCATACCCAAAATGTATTAGTGGAATCTTTTATTAAGAAGTTTCAAATGATTTCCCGAACGTTAATTTACGAACTCAACTACCAATTTCTTCTTGAGGCCATGCAATATTACATGCAGCTACACTAAACGGTTAAGACCCACCGCATATCACAAGCATTCTTCGTTATAGTTATTAAGTAGAAATAAACTACATATATCTCATTTGAAAACTTTTGGAAGTGCTTTATATGTTCTCATAACACCCCTCAAAGAACCAAAATAAGAGCATGACATCATTTGAGAATTAACATTGGGTATAATTCACCATCCCTAATTAGATATCTAGAACTTATAACATGCGATATATTTACTAAAAGATTTGCAGATTACCATTTTAATGAAGAATTATTCCCACGACTTGGAAAGAATAAGTCTTCTAATACTGGAAAAAATGAACTAGTTTGAAAAAGTGAAAAGTTATATTATCTTGATCCACATACTGGTCAAAGTGAAAATGAAGTACATTGAATAATTCATTTACAAACGGTTGCGAACCAATTACCAGATAGTTTTGTAGATACAACTAAAGTTACAAAATCTATATACCAGCTTGTAATGCACCAGCTCGATTGGATGTGCCTACCAAGAAATCGAAACAAATGGTAATTGGTTAGACATCTCAAATTCAAAGAAAACATGGTAAACCTGTTGGATCCAAAAATATATTACCGTGAAAATAAAAAATGGTTTTAAGAACATTATTAATGATATACCTCCGAAAGATACTAGTCAAAATTTACAAATTGTGGAAGTTAAAAATACAAATGAAGAAAAGACTTTTGAAGAGGTAAATGTATCCAAAAATGAAGTGGTTTCTATTAGTTATATACAGGAAATGTGGAAATGTGAAAATTTTATTGCTGATATGCAGTAGTTATCGATGTGATCAATAATGATTATGAACCACAATCCATAAATGATTGTTGGGAACAAAATGACAAGTCAAAATGGAAAAAAGTAATCCAAGAAGATTTAAGTTTATTGAATAAATTATATATTTTTGAGCCTATAAATGAAAAACCAAAAGGTGTTAATCCAGCTGGATATAAATGGGTGTTCATAAGAAAACGAAATGAGAAAAATGAAACTGTGAGATATAAAGCCCAATTTGTTGCTCATGGTTTCTCACAAAGGTATAGAATCGATTTTGATGAAACGTATTCACTTGTGATGGATACAATTACTTTTCGATTTTTTATGGGACTGCCAAAGAAAGGAATCTCGAAATGAGGTTAATGGATGTAGTAACTCCATATCTATATGATTCTCTGCATACATAAATCTTCATGAAAATTTTGGAGGATTAAAAATTCTTGGGATCTATAAGGATTAAAATTTTTTGAAATTAATAAACCTCGAAGGTTATACTTGGTGAAATTACAAAGGTCATTATATGGATTAAAACTGTCCGGACAAATGTGGTAAAATCCTTTGAGTGAATATTTAACTAAAGAATGGTACATATGATGTTATTTGCTCATGTATGTTCATTAAAAAATCGAGATCTAGATTTGCAATAGTAGCAGTTTATGTTGATGATATGAACTTAATCGGAACCCGATATGTGTAACGTCATGAAAATGGGCCTAGAATTTTTAAAGGATTTAAAAAAAATTAAGTGATTTTGTAGAGTGAGTTTAATTTAAATATTTATTATTTTATTTTAATTTATTAGAATTATTTTATTTAAAACCGGTGCTTTCAAAAATTTTCATTTGGAAAATTGAAAGTATCAATCGGACAGATATCAGTAATTGGGGGAATTCGAATTCTCGAAAGTTAGGATTATAGGATTCAGATTCTATTTCTAAAATTTTTTAATTTTCATCTTTTATTACTTCTAAGGTCCAAAAATGGCTTGTCTCCTAATTTTTATTTCCGTTAACTTATTGGATTTCGAAAGAATTGTAAAAAAAAAAATTTCAATTTACTCGGTTGGGTTGAATTGTACTTAATATCGAATTTGGGACTCGAAAGAGTTTAAACTCAATTGAATTACGCCAATTAACCTAATATACCAAACCTATCACATGATTTTCACATTTTTCACCCATATGAAACTCTCTTGCAGCATCATTCCAAAATTACAAAATAACACTTTTCACCTCTGCTTTTCAATGAATTCTGCATGCCTTGAAATTTGTGAACACTCTTTTGATCTCGGCCAAAAAAAAATCTATTTTTGATCTTCTATTTTCTTCTTAGGCGAACTCGTGAGTGGTTGCAGAGCATATTCTATAATCAAAATTATTAAGGTAAGATACTCCAATTACTTTGATTTCGAACTCAATTCGTGAGTTTTACTAAATTAATATTCAATTGTCTTTTAGGGTTTGATTTTTCTAAGGTGATCACTTGTTTTGGTCAAATGGTTTTCACGAATTTGAATGAACGAGTGTTGAAAGGTAATTTCTTCATCTTAGTTGTCAAATGAGATTGGTAATTATATGTTATTGTCGCTAAATTGGTTAATTTTTATAGTTATACATCGCGTTTTTGATTTCTTAGAATTCTAATTCGCTTTTCTCCTTTAATTGGTGGAATGCTCTGTGTTAAAAGGAAATTGGTTTTAAAAAGTGTGTGGGTATTGGAAATGATATTGAGTAAAACTAAGCTAAATTGCTTTTAGGCTTAGATGAATACTTGTCTTTAAAAGGGGTTTTAAAAATTGAAATTGTTTTTTTTGTTCTAGGTGACCAAGCATAGCGAAGTAATGATTATTAATCGATTTTGGACTGCGATTGATCTTGGTAAACCAGTTTTCACCCTTTAAATTTGTATTATTGTGTGTTTTAGGTTGCTGAATGTGATGACTTAAATTTGATGATTGGTTTTAGAAAATATATTAGATTGTACCATTATAATGCCCATAATTGAATCTAGCTGAATTATTTGAATATTTCATTTAGCTAAATTATAAGTCTTTTTTATGAAAAAAGGTATTGACTTCGATTGTGTTGTTTGAATGATTGTCAATGTGTGGTATATCATAACCTTTTATTAGACAGAACTAGATCGATGAAAAAGTAGAACTAGTGTAAAAAACCCTATTTAACTTTCAAAATAGTGGTGATGAAAAGACACCTTAGGGGTTAATGAAGTACTTCGACACCGGTGCAGTGACTGTAGCGAGAGATATGCCACGTAGTGGGACTTCGGTCCATAGTGAGACTTCAGTCTAAAGTGTGGACTCAATCCAATAGTAGAAATGAATGGTTAACAAGATTATTTACAATCGGTCTTAAGGCTGAACACTAGCCCCACAGACACCATTACGCTTTCCAGCATATTTTGTCCTCACTTGCATGCTTTCCGAAAAAATTTTCCGGAAGGTCACCCATCCTTAGATTGCTCCAAGCCAAGCACGCTTAACTTTGGAGTTCTCATGTTCTGGGCTCCCGAAAAATAATGTGCACATTGGTGATATGGGTAGCAATTCAATTCCTTTTAACCCTATCTCAATATGGGGTGTTACATTATCGAAAATGGTTTTTGGAATGATTAAGTGATTAATGATGCCTTTATGCTTGATGTTGATATGGATTGATGATGGTTCGCCTTGATGCTTAATTTGTGCTTGGTTGGATAGTTAGAGTCGGGCCCTTTTGGTGTAGTAATTAGCGTTTATATGTCAATAATGTTTAGAATGGTGCTAGCCAATTATAGTGAGGCTGCTATAGTTTTTAAACCATTAAATAGAATAGGATGTCTAGTAGAATTGGCTAAATAGTAAAGAATTGGCCTAATGTTAATAAGTTGAATATGGTAACTTGAAGAAAAAATGAAAAAAGGGGTATTTGTGAAGTTAGTTAATACTGTGGCTATTAAGAATTATTAATATGGTGGATCAGCTGCCATGGGAATGTCTAAGTAGAGTAAACAATAAATTTTGATCACTTAGAAGTTGGAGACCATAATGTGAATTTCGATATTAATCAAACTTAAAACTATTAGACAAGTAGGTTGTTCTTGTCTAAGGGATTTAAAGATATTTTTTTGGATTGGTTTGGGTTGTTTTGCAAGTACTTGGGCAGACTTTTTAGTGTCGATCACCTAAGCACATAGCTCAGCCTTAAAGCAGGGGAGTGTTGTCAAATGTGTTGTCTTAACCCATAGATTGGCCTTCGCAACTTGTCAAGTCGCAATGCCATGTTGTTTAATTTCAATTGACCAACTTAAAAATTTTTCCACTTGGCAAAGTCGCAGACTAAGTCGTCTATCACTAAAATAAATTGAACGGTTAAAAAATTTTGTAAACTTACTTGGCGACTTGTCAAGTCGTCTGTGACTAAAAAATTTTAACTTGATTGTTTTGTTCAGGTTGAGTGCGTTGGGTTTTGCAGACATATGTTTTGACCTTTTTAAACCCTATATTGACCCTTCTAACCCATTTCAAGTACATGAGTTATATTGACCCGAATTATGAGATTTGTTATTTTCGGTAACTTATGGTACAAGTAACTATTGTATTTTCATCACCTTTTCCTTAGTTGAATCTATGACTAACTAAATGATATAAAAGCATATAGTTTGTAGCTATTTCTGGATGTGTTATATGTTTATCTTTATGATGATTGTTCCTTATGGTAATGTTTGTTTGTTACTTGTGTTAGAAGCAAGTTATGGATGTTTTCTTGCATTGTGTGCCACATTATAGTTATAAAGGAAATATATATAGGGCATACTTGTATGTGTATGTTCAGGACAACGTGTACAAACTTGGCTTTCTACCTTACTATGTTATTTTTCTCATTTTTCTTTATTTCTTCTTTAAATTGGAATGAAGCAGGTGATAGAGAAGAATCATTTTGATCGCGCTTTAAAATTCCTCTCATGGAGTCCATTACCTATTATTGATTAACATTGTCCATGATTTTTATATAGAGGGTAGTCTTCCATAAATAGAAGTAGTTTATCATGTGGAGGTTTAGTGCTCTCATGAAGTATAGTTTCATTTTATATTTGTATCAATATTTTAAGTTTTATATAGTGAAGTTTATAATCTTAATATCAGGTTACATTCACGAAGTTAGCTATTTAAGCTATGACTATTTAGGTCCATATTATACATAATGCATACATATATACCTGTGTATATATATAAATACACACACACAACCATATCCTTTGCACAAGTTTCAATCGCAGGTTATTCAGGTACATTCGATTATTGTGTCAATAATGTAGTCGTTCAATTAGGACTCCCTGCTCTCGGTTGGGTCTGATTAGACCGAGAGTTGGGGTGTTACAATATGAAATTAATTAGAACCCAAAATGAAATCCAGGAGACTGCTGAATATTTGAAAAGAGAATTTGGATTGAAAAACATGAGGAAAATAAAATAGTATCTGAGTTTGGAAATTGAACATAAAATTGATGGAATTTTGTTCCATCAGAAAGCATATACTAAAAACATTTTGAAAAAGTTTAATTTGGAAAAATATCATCTATTAAGCACCCGATGGTCTTTCGATCTCTTGATCCCAAAAAGGATCCATTCAGACCCAAAGATGATGAAGAAAATGTTTTGGATTCTGGAACACCATATTTGAGCGCAATTAATGCCTTTTTATATCTAACCCAATGTACGAGACCAGATATTGCTTTTGCCGTAAGTTTACTGGCTAGATATAGTTCTGCCCCAACTCGTTGCCGTTAGAATGGAATTAAACATATCCTCAGATATCTTCGTGGAACTATTGATTTGGGACTATTTTATTCGAATTCAGATTATCCTTCTAAGTTGATTGGTTATGTTGATGGTTGGTATCTTTCATATCCACATAAAGTTTGATAAACAAATTTGATTTTGGCTGACTCAATTAAGGTATTAGTGTTTGTTCTATTAGACAATAAAGATAACATTTTTTTTACTTTGTTTAAATAAGAGTTGTACCTGTACGGAATTCTTTTATTTCTCAGTATGATCTCTATCATCATCTCTATTCCATTTACCAATTCTCTTATCCCTAATAGGTTTATAAATTTATCTATCAGTTCCGTTACCTTATCCTTATCCATTAGATTCCAATATTTGATCCTTAATTGACCTAGGAGTTGCTCCCGGGCATCTAGAAAAAGGTTATTATACACCTAAATTCTCAATTTGGATATCTATTAACATATAATGGTACAACTATCTCTTGGAGATCTATAAAGAAAGTTTTGATTGTTACTTCTTCAAATCATGTTGATATTTTGGCATTGCATGAAGTGAGTCGGGAATGTGTCTGGTTGAGATTAGTTATACATTATATCCAAAGTTCATGTGGATAATACAAACATCAAATGAGCCAACAATTATCTATGAAGATAATGCTGCATGTATAACTCAAGTGAGAGGCGAGTACATCCACAAACATGAATGATCCAACAATTATTTAAAACAAAGCACATATCACTCAAATTCTTCTATGCTCCAAAAATCCAAACAAATTGATGTTAAGCAGATTCAATCTTCAAACAATATGACTGATTTACTGACGAAGATATTACCAACATCCATGTTCTAGAAATTACTTCACGCAATCGGAATGCGGAAACTATCTAAGTTAGATGATTAATTTATGGGTATTTTTATTAGGAGAGTTTTTTTGCAAAATGTCCGGTTCAACTGCATTATTTTTCCATTCTCCAGTTTTGTCCCACTGAGTTTAACTAGTAAGATTTTTAGTGAGGCAGTTAAATTAATGGAATTCAAAAGAGAGTGTTATATAGTAAATGGAATTTTTGAGAGATTCCACCCATTTCACATAGTTGTCACATGGCATATATTGCATTTTTTTTATATGCAACAAGTGTCCTCTTTTTTCGGTATAAATATGTGAAGCAAAGTAATGAAAAGTTTGCTAATTTCATGATCTTGTGATCATTTACCCTTCATCACGAGTATTACTATGTGTTCTTTTATGAGTAATCATTTATGCTTTGTTGGTTGATTTTATAACAATAATAAATATTTTATAAATATAATCATGTTGTAAATGAAATACTACCTTCATCCCATAATAATAGTCATAATTTGAAAAAAATATTTGTTCAACATTACTAGTCATGTTAGTGTTCTAATGCAATTTATTTAATTTTTTTTTTACTCTTCTATATTATCTAACAATTTAATATAATAAACATATTAATAATTATTTTATAGGATTAAATAGGTAAAAAGATATGTTAATGATTGATTTTCTTATTATTATTTTTTTCAATTGTAATTATTAATATTGGATAGAGGTACTCCCATTCATGGTAAATGTGTCACATGTCATTAATTACTTGTACAATTTAGGTGTCCGGGGAGTTCAAAAACATTACAAATCAAAATAATTATATTACAATTTTGATTTTTTTTTTCTAAAATTAATTTAATTTATATTTTATTTATTTTATTTTCTTTTACTTCTACTTTTTTTTCATTTTCATAACAAATTATTATTATTTATTTTTTTTAAAACATATTCCACTTTACGTCATTCGTATTTGATACTAAATCATATATATATATATATATATATATAAAACATGAATTGGTTTCAATAATTAAATCAGTCGATATAGACATATTAGTGCTAGATTAACACCATCTTCTGTTGAGTGTAAAAATAACCAATTCATACACCTTTTATGAAAAAATCTTCTTCACGTTTTAGCCCAATTTTGCATACCTACACAGTTGCACTGTCTTGTACTTAATCCAATACCACACTTTATACTAAGTAATAAATCTAACCAAAATTTGGTTTTTCGAAGTCTCAAATTTTACTATTTAGGTGTCCAATAATTGGCCGACACCCACCCAATATTTGTTATATTCTTTTGTTGCCTTTTTTAAGTGTATGATTTAAACAATCCACAATCACATAAATTTCACAATAATTTAATGTTTAAATAAAATCCAACGTGTCTTATGTCTTATTTTATTTTTTCCTTCTCTTATCTCATCTCTAGAAACACCTAGATATTTTTCTGTTCTAAATTATTACTCAATTTTATATTTATTAAATTAATTTTAAATTTCAATAGTATGCATGAGTTTCTATTGGCAGTTTGAGAAGGGCTGTCTCTGGTCTTCAGAGAATTTATTACTAATTTTAGGTATAGGTGAAAACACATTCTTTATAAGTATGAGTGACTTATTTACTTGATTATAAATTTAAAATGAGGATTTAATTTGATAATCTAACTAATTTTTAAATTTGTTTAGAAATTTGTTTAATAAATTTTTAATTTTTTAAAGTATTTTTATTTTACTTTTTATTATAATTAATATTAAAAAATTAAATATAATTCTTATTATAAGTTAAATTGTTAGATTTTATAAATTTATTTATAAATTTAAAATTTTATCTATTTAATTAAATGAGTTAATAAAAGTTAATTTTTTATTAAATAAATTAGATATAAATAGACTTTAAATGGATTAGACTATTAACTGGAAAATCTATTTGAACTATTTCCAACCCCAATTTTGATGTACATCAAAACCCTAAAAATAGTTTGGTTTAGTTTCATAATTGCTTAAGATGAAGATAGAATAATGTCCTTATACATGGAAATATAGGTTTCTATATTTGATCATATGTAAGAGATCTGTTTCAATCCTATCAGTTAATATGTTAGATATCATTAACATTGATGTTGTCAAATTCTTTCTTTATTTAGCAATAACTTATAGATGTTTATCTTATTTGATGAGGTAGACAAGTAGTACATATTTTAGTAATAGACAAGTACGTCAACAATAATTGACAATTATCGTTACCTTACACCATTATCCTTTCGTGCTTTAACTTTATTATGATTATATCCCAAGTGCACTTATGTTTCTTTTTGTGCATATTATGATGTAATACATTATAAAGCACACAATGTTATTCTACAAAATGCATTATTGCACTTATGACAGTGCCTTGCCATTTTCTGTGTTAGTTAAAAAATCTTTTGGCATCATACAAGAATTTAGATGTACTTCTACCACACAGGTTGGAAATCATATTTTTCAAAAAATTATTATTATTATTATTATTATTATTTATCTTTAATTAAGATTAATTGAGATTAATTCAAAATATTTCTATTGAAAATAGGTTCGGTGTGACTGTGCAAATATCATATTTTCTGAAGAAGGAATTCGGTGAAAGAAATTTGTGTTCATGGAGTTTTTATTTTATTTCCACTCCATATTCTTAAGCGGTTAGATATATAGATAGATTTTAAATAGATTATAAATATGAGATATTTAAAAGGGGATATAAGTTTTTATTCATTATTTTTGTAATATAGTTAAAATTTTATTTCAATAAACTCATTCAGACGGTGGATGATGTGATATTTTCACTTAGGGTATATGATTTTTCACTTGTGATATGTGAAAGTTCAAGCCACACCCTCAAAATATTATGTCAACCACCACATGAATGCAAAATAAAATTATAAATATAGGAGCTAACTAGTAAAATTTTTCAAATATATATAAGTATGACTAAATTTATATGTAAAAATATGCACAAATTCACCTTTCTCTTTTTTCAATGGGCCTTGGAAAGTTTGAATTATTTTTATAGGCTCAAATTCAAAATCTTTCAAATATAAACTTTGTAAACTTTAGTTTGCACCCAATAGGCTGTGCTTCCAATTTTACCCTTTTCTTAAAAATTATTAACAAAAATACCATTCAGATAACTTTTAAGTTATATTTAAATATGAAATTATTTTCCTATCCCTAATTACAATTAATCATTAAAATAAATTTTAAAATAAAAAACACAACAAAGACTAACTAAAAAGATCAAAACGATCATCTGCAGATATCATCAATCGCTCCTCCATCTCCTTTCTCTTTTTTCTAAATCATGCTCGCAACTCCTCATCTGAATCATCGTTATTCTATTTTGCCGACATCCATCACTCCGCTGCCTTCGCTTCGTCCTCACAGCTCCGCCGCCTTCGCTTCGTCCTCACAGCTCCGCCGCCTTCGCTTCGTCCTCACAGATCCTCAACCAGATCGTAAGTGGAATCATCAACTTCAGATCTAGGATCGACAGTTCGTATTCTCTACACCACTTAATAGTTTATCTGTAGCATTAATCGAATTTTTTGGCTGCGTTTGAGGACAATTTAGTTGGAGTTGGTTATCTGTACGTTCTAAGCTTGTGATTTCTGAGGACGCTACTACTATTAGACTGCTAGAAATTAGAATTGAAGGACCCAATTTCTTTCCCCAGGTTCGTATAATTTGTTGTTGCATGTAGCTTGTTCTGTTAATGTAGTGTTCGTTTTTGTTGTTGGGTTTTTGAACTGTGAATGGGTTTTTGTGCATTGACAGATAATTCTTACTAGTTATTGGTGTGAGGGCTATCGAGGATTGGAGGATGGGTGATTCTTCAAACCAGGTTGAGGTAAGTTACAGTCCATTGTTTTGAAATTTGTAAATGGATGCGATGAATTGTCTGCATATACTTTATCTTCATGCATAACTTTAATTTTGATTTGTATAGGTTGTTTAGGCGGATGTTATGATCAATTTGTGGGTGTATATTATGGGTTTTCTTCAAATTATGTTGCAATTGTAAGTGGGAAGACAGTGGTGATAATGTTTGTGTTTGGTATTTACTGTGGAGAATGTTAACCTAAGTAGGCTTATGTATGATGATTCCTCTTTGTATAGTTGGTGTGTTGTGGTTGTTTTCCTGTTTTCTTCGTTGTTTGTATGTGTATAATCTAAATTTGATTGTAGTGATATGTAGATATGTTTATGTGAAGGGCTATTATAGGAATTAGATAATAGGTAGGTTTATGGTAGTACTTTTGGTTTAGGGTGGATGTTAGTTCACTGTAAGTAAGTAGGTTACAACTCTTATTTTTATGTATGTGAGGTAATCTGTTTTAAAACTTGTTGAATTGTACTTATTAGTTTATGATCGCATATCAGAACGTTTTGATGACAGATGTCTGTGTTGTGAGTTCAGATATCTCAAAAATGTATTTACGTGGTTGTTGTCTTTGAATGTTATTACAGTTGGATGGAATCCTTTTTGGATTGATTTGACTTTAATTGGTAAGATTATTTCCATTTTAAGTTTAATTAATTTGATTGACAAATGAGTTGTTTATATTCTTAATTAGATTGATTTGGTCTTAAATGGTTAGACTATTTCCTTTTTTGGTTTAATTGATTTGATTATATATTCTGATATGAGTTGTTTTTTTTAGTTGATTTGATATTAATTGGTTAGATCATTTCCTTTTTGAGTTTAATTAATTTGATTTTGTAACAAGAGTTGTTTATTTTCTTTGTATTAGATTAATTTTATTATATTTTCATTTATGAGTTATTTTTTTCCTTAGGAGAATATATTAGAAGAAGGGTATACTAAGGACAGTGTTATTTATTTCTTGTTATTTCATCTGCAGGTTTTTGGACAATCATTGTCAATGTTGGAGGACTTGTTATTTCTAGATTTTTGTTGCCTTACTTCTAGTTCTATACCTCATCTATGCAATTGAAGTGAATATTTTTGTATTATTAATATGAAATTGGAATTGCATGATATTGCAAGTATTTAAACTGGGACTTTGAAGATAGCTCCAGCAAGCGAATGCAATTGGTTCTCTAACGAAGTTACTTTTCTGCAAAGGTTGTTAAACTAATTGTAAAGGGTAGTTATGGGTTTAGGGTATGTAAGGGGTTCAAACCGGTTTTGTGTAAAGCAAGAATGCCAAATTTTGTGATTTTTTTATGTTGGTGATAAGTATAAAGGCAATAGTTTTAAAAAAATAAAATCAGTGTAAATGTTTTTGAAAAATTATGGTTTCAAATGGTGGATCCAAATCAGATTGGGTGAAAAATTGTAATTTGAACTCCTATCATATTGGATTAAATGCTATCAGATTTTTGATCGAACATATTCCCGACAATTGGGTGATTTAAATACTGCCAATTTAAATATTGCAATCAGCTTGTAAAATCCTTGCATGCCCAAAGCGGACTGGTATCCAAAAGTGGCCAAAACTGGGCTTTTGATGTGCCATCAAATGTCTGATCTGCCATATTGTCGTCCGATGACACCTCAGAGTCAAATTTACTCACAAATGGTTGAGCGGATCGGCCCCAAATCTTGCAAGCGATCATTTCCCACCACATCAAACCTTTTTATAAAAAAAACAAACCAAAAAAAAAACTTAAGGGACCCGACTATTAAACCACACATTAGTGCCTACCAATGTAAGAGTAGTACTTTTAGGATGACACACTCTTGCATTCCACTAAGATGTAAGGTATCGACACTTGTTTTTGTATTATTTCAGTACTATACGTAAAAAACCTTAAACATGCACTAATAGATCGGATTGTAGTGTAATAGGGGCCAAAAGTTCAATTCTGAACTGCCATCAGATTTCTGATCTGCCATTTTTTCGTCTGATCGGACATCACAGTTCTATTTACTCACAGCTCCCTTAACGATTCGACCCCTCATTTGGCAGACCATCGTTTCCCACCCCAGCAAACCTTTATAACTAGAAAAAACAAAAAAAATTAGGGGACCCGACTATTAGACCATACACTAGTGCCTCCCAATGTAAGAGTAAGACTTCTAAGATGACACACTCATGCATTCCACTAAGATGTATGGTATCGGCAATTGTTTTTGAAAACTTTCAGTACTACAGGTACAAAACCTTAAAAATGCAATAAGAGATCAGATTGTATTGTAATAGGGGCCAACAGTTCACTTCTGAACTACCATCAGATTTCTGATATGTTATTCTATCGTCTGATGCCAGATCAGAGTCCATTTTACTCACAGCTTACTTAACGATTCGATCCCTAATTTGGCAGGTCATCATTTCCCATCCAAGCAGACCTTTTTATCTAGAAAAAAATAATAATAAAAAAATCTTAGGGGACCCGACTATTACACCACACATTAGTGTCTACTATTGTAAGAATAACACTTCTAGGATGACACACTCATGCATTCCATTAAAATATAAGGTGTAGGCACTTGTTTTTGAAAACTTTCAGTACTATATGTACAAAACCTTAAAAATGCAATAACATATCGGATTATATTGTAATAAAGGCCAAAAGTTCAATTCTGAACTGCCTTCAGATTTCTGATCTGCCATTAAATTTCTGATATGTCATCTATCGTTTGATGCCACATCAAAGTCTGTTTTACTCACAACTCCCTTAACGATTCGACCCCTAATTTTGCAGACCATCATGTTCCATTTAAGCAAACATTGACTTATGGTAACCCATACGACTCCTAAAGACAATACTGAACTTCTTTCACTACCATTAATCACTTTATTAGAAAACAGAAATATAATAAAAGACATAATTTATATTGATTCGTTTTATTTATTATACATCGCAAATTTGATATCAACTCATAGTTTCTAATGTCATATTTTCTCTGCCTGACTAGAGATCAGAGTTCTAATTTCAATCAAATTTCTACTTCCTAAAAAACTACGATTTAAGGTAACTTACAATTTCGTAAAATAATAAATTATATGCACACAGGTATAACGATTACACAACTATGACTTTTTCACTTCCTCATCGCGAGCCGTCAACACTATCCTTAGTTATATCATTCTTCAAATATATTCTGCCAAGGAATTGCTCATAGGTCGCAGCACATTCAAATACCTCATGCCCGTGTCACCATACACATAAGATATCTAATCAATTAAGACCAATTAATCTAACCAAAAAAGGAAGCAACTTATCAACTCATATTAAAATATATATTCAAATCAATTAAATTTAAAAAGAAAACAAAGTAACTAATTAAGACTAAATAAATCTAACAAGGTAAAAAACAACAATTCGTATCATAAAATCGAATTAATTATAAATTCAAAAGGAAACAATCTAACTAATTTAGATTAAATAAATCAAAACTTAATCAAAACAATTAAACTAACAAATAAAGAAACAATCTAACTAATTAAGACTTAATAAATCTAAAATGTTAAAAAACAACTCATATCATACAATTGAATTAACTATAAATTTAAAAGGAAATAATCTAACTAATTTAAATTAAATAAATTAAAACATAATCAAAACAATTAAACTAACAAATAAAGAAATATTCTAATTAATAAAGACTAAAATTGGTCTGTTCCTAAACCATATTCGTTAACAACAATCCTAAAATAACAGCACTGGTCTCTCATCAAATTAATTTGTACAGCCCAGACTATTCTGAACTGACATAAAAAAGTCAGATTACAATTCAAACCTATGTGATCTACCATCAATTAACAGTTTAAACAAAGTGAGGTCTGATAATGTACCTGGTATATGCAACAACGTGGAAACAAGGGAATTTATCAAGTTGCCAAAGACCACAGGAATTGTAATCAAATACTACTGATGCTGGATTACCAATAAAAATGATTCAAAGGAATGAAAAGGAAGAATCAGAGCATATTAACAACACCAAAATCCGGAATGATGTCAGATTACAAATAATAATGATTCATATCCATAGAACTTCGTCCAAATAGCTTGTAAGTATCTCTACACTCAAGAACATAATTTCCTACCTAATACAATTCAACAACTCAACATAACCGAATAATAAACCACATCAGATTAACATCTATACCAATAACAGAAATCAACAAGCAGTTTATATCAAGACTACAATGTCAAGCAGCAGTTTATAATTTCTGTTCACCTACTACATCAATCTGTTCAAGAACAATAATTGATGGTATATACATCTACAGAACTATATCCAACAACAAATTTATCAATATGAACTAACTGGATGTAATGTCTAATGAGATTGGCTCCCACCACAACAATGCCATAAAGAAGATCAGATTAATAGCATTACCATAAACAGAAATCATCAAGCAGTTTATATGAAGACTACAATGTCAAGCAGTAGTACATCTACTGCATTAATCTGTATTTCAAGAACATATACTGATGCGTAATACTTCGACAGAACTATATCAAACAGCAAACAAATCAATATTAACTAACAACATGTAATGTCCATTTAGACTGACTCCCACCACAACAATGCCCACATAAAATTACAAACAGAGCGTGAATGAAGATTAACGCCATTAATTAACATTAAACAAGATAATCCTCGAACTCTTACCTTTAAAAATTGATCTTTTCACACCTTAGGTTGAAATTTGATCTGGGAATTGCGTTTTCTGCACAAATTGATTCTTCCAATCAAAAGCCGATCTTAATTAGACAAGCTTACCCAGAAAATTCGATGCCAAGGTTCTGTCAGAGAATTGGGAGGATGACGCAAGTGCGAACTAAATCAGCAAGGGGAGGAACAGAGCAAGGGGAGCAAGGGGATGGACTTTGAAGAAGAAACAGACTCTATGAGGCAAAACGAGAAATCGAAAGGGATAAAGAAGATCTCGAACACGATGGCGAAGAACGAGAGGAGTAATCGATTGCAGCAGGTAATTTTACTCAAACTGGTTTCAACATTACTAAATCCAGGTCTGTTATATGAAGGGCAATTTAGGAAATCAACTTTTTGATTTTTTCTTTCTTATTTTAATAATATCATAAATATCAGTTTCTTTTTTTCTTTTTAACTAAAAGGGTATAAATGGAATCATAGCCTATTGAGTGAAATACAAACTTTGGAAAGCTCATTTGTGAACTATTTTCAAAATTGGCCTATAAAAATAATTCAAACTTTTCATGGCTCAAAAGTGAAAAGAGCCCTATATATAAGTATGACTAAATTTATATGTAAAAATAAAAAGGTTTTAAAATAAAATTCTATAGATTACTTAGAAATATATAAATAAAAATAATCTTAAAATAAAAATATATAACCAAATTTAATAATTTATTACGTTTTAATTTGACTAACATTCATTTTAAGTAAATATCAGTTTAAATCCTTTAAAAATTTAATTTAAATCAGAATTTCAATTGTTTTAAGTATCACTTTTATTAAAAAATTTATTTTTATATTATTTTTTTAATCAATAGAGATGACTAGTTATATCAACCACATTTTAATTGTAATTTGAATGTTATAATATTTAATAAGATGAGCTGATATTGTTTTTAAAAGGATCATGACTGATGTATTTTTTATGTTTTAACTGTGATTTAATCCTTTCTAAATGGATAGATTACTTAATTTGCACCGTTTATTAATAATAACACTTGAACTTCTTTACTTGAATAATTTTATCATTTGTCTTTTTATAATTTTTATTTTATGCGCATTTTGTGATGATGTGGTGGTTGGCGTACCATTTCAGCGTATGACATGAAGTGCAACGTGTCACAAGTGGCAATCCACGTCACATGTCAGTTTCCTTTCTGACACGAAGAGGCTGGTTAAGCCAAAATAGAAATTACAATGAGCTAACTAATAAAAACAATTGTTCAAGGAGTTAACTGAAAATCTATGCCAAATATAGGGTCTAAATATGCGTAATCTCATTTATGAATTTTGAGTATGTTATGTAATATTATTTTATAGCGCAAAAACAAATGTTAGTTATCTCGTGAGTTGAATTATTTGTTTCTTAATTGGTCTAATAAATTAAATATATAATGTTAGAATTATAGTTAGATTATCTAAATGGATTCACAGAAAATTATAAAATTATTTGTAAGTACCTTTTTTTTAGTAGCGGTTAGTTATCTTTAGTACGCAATTTGCTAAACTATATATATATATATATATATATATATTATGAATAGAGGAGACAGAATAGCACCAACCAGAGTAGAAACAGAACAACAAAGTATGGAAAGTAGAAAGAGACACGAGAGATTTAACGTGGTTCGGCAATGTGCCTACTCCACGAAGGAAGAGAAAAACAATCCACTATAATGATCAAAGGGATTACAAGATATCACACAAAATAGCCACAAAAGGCGACACTCAAATCTCACAACCCAAAGCAGCCAAACTAAGACCCCTAACTCTCGAATGTGTTTCCCACACTCACAATGTGTAATTCTCTTTAGAACTGGATGCTTTCTTCTTTGTGAGACGCCTCTATTTACAGTGATCACAAAACCCACTTTCCTAATAGTTTCTTTCCAATAAGGAAAAGTAAACCATAACAATTGGGAAAAACAAATCTCCTCAAATTAGGAAAACTAGCAAATAGGAAATAGATCCAAAAACCAAAATAGAAATTCCTTCCAAAAAGGATTCCTAGTGAATCAAGTAATTTAGGATTTCTTATGATTCAAGGCATCCTAACAAATCTCCACCTTGACTTGAATCACCTCAACTTTTCTGAATCTTCTTTCTTTGATCACTATCAATTATATCTTCACCTTGACCCATAAACAAACTTCGAATTGTCTTCATCTTCCTTGTATCCCGTAAGGGAATCTTAACGATAAAAAATTCCAATCAAGCTCAAACAATGCTTGAACTTGATTGCAGATAAGGACTTGGTCATCATATCAGCAGGATTGTTTTCAGTACCAATTTTCTGAACCGTAATATTACCTTCAGAAAATCATATCTCGAACAAAGTGGTACTTGACGTTTATGTGCTTAGTGCGTTCATGGAACATCTGATCCTTTGCTAGATGAATCGCGCTCTGACTGTCATAATGGACTGTCGTCACCTTCAAATCTTCGCTGAGTTCACCAACCAATCCTCTCAACCAAATTGCTTCCTTTACAGCCTCAACCATGGCCATATACTCGGCCTCTGTTGTTGACAAAGCAACAGTCGCTTGTAAGGTAACCTTCCAACTAATTGCACAACCTCCAAGAGTAAAAACATATCCAGTAATCGACCTTCTTTTGTCAAGATCACCGGCATAGTCAGAATCAACATAACCAACAACATTCCCTTTGTCTTTACCAAACTCCAAACAAACATGAGTCGTACCCTTCAAATATCTCAATATCCACTTCACAGCTTGTCAATGTTGTTTTCCAGGATTAGCCATGTAACGGCTAACTAAACTAACAACATGTGCGATAACGGGACGAGTACACACCATTGCATACATGATACTACCAACAGCATTAGAGTAGGGAACTTGTGACATATATTCAATATCCTCATCAGTTTTTGGTGACAAATCAGCAGAAAGCTTAAAATGAGAAGCTAATGGAGTACTTACCGGTTTTGCGTCTTTCATCCCAAAATGCTCAACAACTTTCTCTATGAAGCTTCTTTGAGTTAAGTAAAGTTTACCGGCAGCTCTATCTCGCTTAATCTCCATTCCCAAAATTTTCTTTGCTCCTCCTAGATCTTTCATCTCAAACTCACCATTCAAGTGATTCTTCAAATTGTTGATCTCAGACTTATTCTTGGCAGCAATTAACATGTCATCGGCATATAAGAGTAGATAGATATATGAATCATCAGATAAATTTTTGAAGTAAACACAGCTATCAGATTGACTCATTGTGAAACTATGCACCATTATAAACGAGTGGAATTTCTTGTACCATTGTCGAGGTGACTGCTTTAAGCCATATAATGACTTCTTGAGTAGACAAACATGGTCTTCTTTTCCTTCAACTTCAAAACCTTCTGGTTGAGACATGTATATAGTCTCTTCAAGTTCACCATGTAAAAATGCAGTCTTCACATCTAGTTGCTCTAACTCGAGATCATGAATAGCAAATAAACCAAGCAAAACACGAATAGAGCTATGTTTAACAACAGGTGAAAAAACATCATTGAAATCAATACCTTGCACTTGACTATAGCCCTTTGCAACCAAACGTGCCTTGTATCTTGCTTTCTCGACCCCAGGTATGCCTTCCTTTTTCTTGTAGACCCATCTACATCCAACGATCTTCTTTTCAATAGAAGGCTTTACTAGTTCCCAAGTTTTATTTTTATGAAGAGACTCCACCTCTTCTTGCATAGCCACCAACCACTTACCAGAATCATCACTCGAGACGGCTTCACTATATGTGACTGGTTATCAGATCCTTCGATTTCTTGTGCAGCGACACAAGTTATGGTAACATAATCATCAAATCTTAAAGGCATTCGTCTCTCTCTTAAGGGCCTTCCTCTGGCAATGATTTCAGTCTCTATCTCATTTGGCTTTTCATGATTTTCGGATGGAGTCCCCACCCTAATACCTTGCATCTCTTTGTTCTCCTTCTCAGAACTCTCCACCTTAGTGTCAGAACTAACACTTTCCTTATTTGGATTAAGCATGGTATTCTCATCAAAGATGCAATTTCTGCTAATTATGGATTTTGGTGTCTTTGGATCAGTAAGCCAAACTCTGTATCCCTTCACACCATTCAGATAACCCAAAAATATGCCCTTCTTTGACCTAGGTTCTAACTTTCCATTGTTCGAATGAACATAGACAGGACATCCAAATATCCGCAATTCATAATAATTAGCAGGTTCACCAGACCATACCTCTTTAGGAGTCTTACACTCGATTGATGCGGATGGAGAACGATTCACCAAGTAACAAGCTGTCACAGCAGCCTCTGCCCAAAAATCTTGCGTCAATCCAGAATTACTCAGCAGACAACGAACTTTTTCCAAAAGGGTTCTATTCATGCGTTCGGCTACGCCATTCTGTTGGGGTGTCTCACTGACTGTGAGATGTCTCACTATGCCCTCTTTCTTGCAGAATGAATTAAATTCCCCACTACAGAACTCCAACCCATTATCAGTTCTCAAGCGCTTAACTTTCTTTCCAGTCTACTTTTCAACCAATGCCTTCCAATCTCTGAAGGTCTTAAAAGCTTCAGACTTATTCTTCAAGAAATTGACCCAGACTTTTCTTGAAAAATCATCAATCAATGTCATCATGTAACTTGAACCACCTTTTGATGCAACATGTGATGGTCCCCAAAGATCAGAGTGAATATAATCCAACGTACCTTTAGTTTTGTGTATTCCAGTGCTGAAGCTGACTCGTTTGTGTTTGCCGAAAACACAATGCTCACAAAACTCCAAATTGGATATATTCCGATCACCCAAAAGACCCCTCTTACTCCGCATTGTCATGCCTTTCTAACTCATATGTCCAAGTCTCATATGCCACAACTTCGTAGTATCTGTTTCGCTTGTAGAAGAAACAGAGGCGGAACCCATAACAGTAGACCCCATCAGATAATACAGCCTACCAAATTTTTTTGCCTTCATAACTACCAGCACACCTTTACTAACCTTCAGAACTCCACCTTCGCCAGTGAATTTGCAACCAGTATCATCTAAAGCAGATAATGAGAAGGTTTTTCTTAATATCAGGAACATACCGAACGTCTACCAATGTTCGAATCACGTCGTCATGCATCTTAATCTTCACAGAACTAATACCAGCAACTTTACAAGGTTGGTTGTTGCCCATTAACACAACACCTCTTTCGGATTCCTTGAAAGAAGTGAACCATTCTCTTTGCCGGCAGATATGGAATGAGCACGCAGAATCAAGAATCCACCCTTGATCAGATCTAGTATTATCATCAATGACTGTGTAGACATCACAGTCTTCATCCTTATCTTGTACAACACTAGCTTCTGGAGGTTTCTCTGATTGTTGACTATTTTCTTTGTTCTTTTTCTGAAGAATCCAACAATCCTTTTTTATGTGCCCTTTCTTCTTACAATAATGGCAAACCACATACTTGGACTTTGATTTTGATCTAGAGCGACTTTTACCAGATTCTCTAGATTCGGGTCTTCCTCTAACCACTAAACCTTCAGCAGGATTATCTGCTCGGTTTTTGGACATCTGATTATCAAATAACTCCTTCAAATAAAGCGCCGATTTGACGTCTTCCAACTTTAGAGAAGTATTACTATAGATCAACGTCTCTCTAAAGTTCTTGAAAGAAAGAGGTAGAGAATGAAGTAACATGAGGGCTTGATCTTCATCTTCATACTTGATGTCCATGTTAGATAGATCCATTACAATAGAAGAGAATTCATCAATATGAGACTTGATGGACGTACCTTCTGCCATCGATAGGGTGTATAAACGATGCTTGGCGATCAATTTTGTAGTGAGATTCTTTGTGATATATAGAGCCTCCAATCTATCCTATAATCCTTTTGTAGTATTCTGATCAATAACCTCTCTCAAAACCTCATTAGACAAATACAATTGGATCATGGATAATGCTCTCTCATCTATCTCCACCATCTTCTCTTCAACCCACGATTTTGGAAATTCTTCTTTCTTCAAAAGCGCCTTCTGCAATCCATGATGTGTCAAAATTGCTTTCATCTTGACTTTCCACATCGCAAAACTCATGTTTCGATCGAACTTCTTGATATCAAACTTTGTTGATGATGTTGACGCCATGACTATTCCCAACTTATGCTCTGATACCAGTTTGTTAGGAATAGAGGAGAAAGAATAGCACCAACCAGAGTAGAAAAAAACAACAAAGTATGGAAAGTAGAAAGAGACACGAGAGATTTAACATGGTTCGGCAATGTGCCTACTCCACGAAGGAAGAGAAAAACAATCCACTATAATGATCAAAGGGATTACAAGATATCACACAAAATAGCCACAAAAGGCTACACTCAAATCTCACAACCCAAAGCAGCCAAACTAAGACCCCTAACTCTCGAATGTGTTTCCCACACTCACAATGTGTAATTCTCTTTAGAACTGGATACTTTCTTCTTTGTGAGACGCCTCTATTTATAGTGATCACAAAACCCACTTTCCTAATAGTTTCTTTCCAATAAGGAAAAGTAAACCATAACAATTGGGAAAAACAAATCTCCTCAAATTAGGAAAACTAGCAAATAGAAAATAAATCCAAACACCAAAATAGAAATTCCTTCCAAAAAGGATTCCTAGTGAATCAAGTAATTTAGGATTCCTTATGATTCAAGGCATCCTAACAATATATATATATATATAGTCAAACCACTCTATAACTTTCATTCTCTATAACAGCAATTCACTATAACAATTGAATTTATTTTTAAACCGACTTTTTTCATGTTATTTTAATCCTCTAAAACAGCAATTTGCCTATAATAGCAACAACCGTAATTTGAATAGAACACTATGTACAAAACTCATCTATATAATAGCCTACTCAAATATAATACATTTTTTAATAAAATAATATAAAATCAAAATTTTAAATAATTATTGTAATTAACTTTAATAGTTAAAAGATTTTTTAAAGTTAAACAACTAAAAATGATGAAGGATAAATTTGCATAATGAATATGATTGAATTTCAAAGATTTCATAATTAAAAATGATTAATGAAAATAATTTGAAACATTAGGGTATATTCAGATGGTATTAATCAAATAATGGATGCAACTGCACATGTGGAGTTTTTTGCAATGGTTCCTGTCATTTCAAGTTTCATTGATGAAGAGATTGTTGCTCATGTTACTAGTAAATGAAAAATAAAACTAGAGAGGAAGGGGATGATAGTGATAATGCGGATGAAGAACCTCAACCAAAGGCTACTTGAGCTGAGATTAAAGATTCAAGCAACAAGCTTTTAGATTGCCTTTAAGGAAAGTCAATTGACTACCCTTTTGTTGAAATCTTAGACCAAAATTTTTGTCAATTCAAGCTATATATTGCTATTAAGAGATTGAAATCTTCCAAACAAGTTACCATTGTAAACTTTTTCCATCATTTTTGAATAAATTTAACTTTAAAAATGTTCTAATTTATGCATATTTTATTTAGAGTTTATTTTTAGGATAATGAATTTATAGACTCCTAAACTTGTAACGCCTTTTCTTTTTAACACGCCAATTTTGCGAGGTTCCATTTGGACCCTCCAACTTGTCAATTCTCAATCATTTAAACCCTTCACGTTGATGTGGAGCTGTGCGTGAATATTAAAAATAGGGAGCGCGTGATACATTTAAATATAGTATTTGAATGCTTATGCGGCTAATGACTTTGTATTATATATTGATTATTATTTAAAATCGATATCTTTTCTGGCAAAGAATCCTAAATCAATTTCATATTATTGGAAACTGTTAGGAAATTTCCTATTCTATTCCAATTTCTTCATAGTTCCTAATTCGATTCAACCAAAACAATCAGTCCAGACACAAACACAATATTTAACGTGGTTCGGCAAATTGCCTAATCCATGGAAAGATAACAACTTTACTATGAGAAATAAGAATTACAAGTCATTCATACAACACTCTCTCTCCACACAAAATTATTTTCTTTCTCAACCAGAATCTCTTTTAGGCGAACAACTCCACCATGGCGAGACAACCCCAAATCAAATTCTCTTTAATGGCGAGACAACCCCAAATCAAATTCTCTTTAATGGCGAGACAACCCCAATACAAAATCTTCTTAATGGCAAGACCCCAACCCCAATGATCATCACCCCCACTAGGCATGGCCCAAATCCAATGATCATTACCCCCACTAGGCATGACCCCAATCCAATGATCATTACCCCCACTAGACATGACCCCAACCATCGATCACCACCCCCAAAGGGATGAGATCTAATACGATGATGATTCCAATACGATGATCACCACCCCCAAATGGATGTGATGTTTTCTTCTTCATGAGACAACTCTATTTATAGTGATCATCAAATATACTTTCCTAATTTGTTTCCTTTCCTATTAAGGAATACAATCTACAAATTAGGAACACTAAATCTTTCCAAAACAAGGAATCAAACAATTAGGAAATAGATCTAAACTCAAAATAGGAAAATCTTCCTAAAAGGAAATCCTTATGATTCAAGACAATCCTAACAAAAACCTCAACTGAGCACACCATCGACTTCAAGAACTTCCCGGATGAAGATGTTGACGCCATCCTGTGTCGCTACTAGAAGAATGCTTTTAAGGGTTTATTGGATGAGAGTAAACCCTGACAAAAGGTTTGTAACTTGTTGGTGATAAAGAAATCTAGGAAGTTTGAATCTGTTTGCACAACTGGATAAGAAGACTTCTGTTAACTAAAATCTAGGAGAGGAAGTAGATGAATGAGTCTCAAATTGTACATAGAATTTGTTACGGTGGGCATACACTATTTTGAGATTTGAGTGGTTGAAAATTGGTTCAAGTGAGATTGGGATGTGGAATTGTTTCTATCAATGTTTAGGCTCTGGATTGATCTCAAACTCATAAGGGTGATAAGGAGATGTTTCCATTAAATTGATTTAAAAAGACATCAAGCATTTGCAGGGAATTCAAGTTTGTCAAATACCATAGTAAGCTATCAACCATATGATTTTCCTCCCAATACAAATATTCAAATTGAATCAATTTGCACAAATCTAAAAACCATTTCTATATAATCTATAAATTCTAAAATTCATAGAAAGATTTGGAAAACTAAACTTACCTAGAGCATTAAAACTCCCTTTTAAGTTGTTATGGGATAGATCTAAATACCACAGTAAAGACAGATTAGTTAACTTCTCAAAACCTGCAAAAATATCAACATAACTCAATATTTCAGTTTCTGATATTTCATAATTATATGTACTTTCTTTGAACACACCTAGTGATGGAGTTACTAGCCAAGTAGAGAACTTCAAGTTGATGGAGGGAAGAAAACAAAGAAGCATTTAAATACCAATATCCACAATAGCTAGTGACTATGAATGAAAGATTAAGTCCAACTACTCTATTGGTGATATAAGAATAGGTGACTCTCTCTCATTGACAGCAATCTGGATTCTGCTGCTGAATCCAAACTTGAAGAAGTTAAAGTGATTTGAAGTAATGTTGAAGTTGCAAGAGAGCTTATCTCTATTCATCTGAGCAACAGTTAGTGTATTGTAATGTTGAAATAAACAGCAACATCATCCACGCCCAACAATTAGTGTACTGTAATGTTAAGATATATAACAAATTTCTTTTAGACTTTTTTGCCAAAACCTGGTTAATTGAGCCCTAATCTTTAACACTTCTAAATCTCTTCGGATTCTTCATCTCAAATCGAATGAGTTTTGACGATATCGGGAATTGCCTTATACCATAATATAACGCCACATCAGCTTATACCATCTAAATTACATATGTCACTTATGTATTAATTTCAAATGCCACATAATTAAAATTTTAATTTTATCATAATATAATTGTACTATTATGTAATCTTAATTTTATCATTCCCATACCTGAAATGTGATAAATATTATAGTTTACTAAATGAACAACATTTTCCTCACACGGTTCTAATTTTGAGAACCATTCTTAATTTGGACACATGTTATGAAAACACATCATCCTCTAAACAATTTAATCATTAAGATTATTTTAATAAAACTTAATATTCTAACACCATTTTTACCTTCACATTTTATTTTATATTTATAATATATAAATATATATATATAATATAATTTTTTGAGTAATGATTGATAACCTACTCTTTTTGCCAACTTCTTGTGCCTACTCTTACATGTTAAAAATTGATTGGGTGAAGAAATAAATGCATTAATTATTATAAAATTCATATCCAATTACATATCGCCACGTAAGAGTAGGCAACTAAAGTAGGTATAAAGAGTAGGCTATGTAGCATTACTCAAAAACAGTGGATTTGTAAAAAAAATGGTCTTATTTAATACATTTCCTTTTTTAAAGAAGTGATGAATGAATATTAAATAAATATTTTGTAATTTTTTTAATAAAAAAATAATATATATATATATATATATATATTATATAAATTTATTGGCAAATGAGATAAATGTAGATGTTAATTAAAGAAAAATAGAGGAAGAATATATATATATATATATATATATATGTTATACACTATGGTGAGAAGAGTGTCGATAACAAATATGAATGAAAGGGCATCAATTGAATCTTCCAAATTTCTGAAAATGCATCTTGAGAAGATTTAGAAAATGAATGAATAGCATCTAAGGACACAACTAGGGTGGGCAGAAAAATATAGAATACACATAACATAAGAAATACTACCATGTTTTGTCCATACAAAAGTTCATCTTCAGTTTACAAATATAAGAATCATAAATTCTTGGTTCGGGTTTGGTTTTTGATTTAAAAAAAAAAAAAAACCGGTGAGATTTTGATTAAAGTATATTATTCTATTTATGGTTATGACTACGAAAATTATATAAGAAAATGGATGATTCTGAGGTTTTAACCAATACACGAAAATACTGAGGAACAAAAGTAGGACACAATCAACAATTGAAGTAGAAATTAGACTCATAAAACACAAAACCACATATAATAAATGGCCCATAAATAGAATTGATGGGCCGAGTTAATAGTTGGGCCCAGATAGCCCAAGTTCAAATTCTGAAGCCCAAACTATTGATGGGCCCAGTTAATAGTTTCTGTATTCCAAGTGTGATCTGTTTTATGGAAATTGTTTCTCTATATAATAATATCTGTGTTCAACTTAACTTAAACTATTCTTGGCGAAATTCTTCTACAATCTCTACTATTATTTAAAAAGTTTATAGCTTTTTATTATTCATGTGTAGTTTCGGTGTGGTGCAATTTAAGAATAAGATTGAAAAAACAATCAAAATAACAAATTTATTATGGTGCATTAAGGAACAATATATTTTTTCCCTTTTTTAATTATGTATTTAGGTTGAAAAAACAGATATATATTATAAGACTTTAATTTATTAAAATAATTATAATAAAAATTTTACACTCCTTTTTAGATAAATATATTACTAATATTTTATATAAAAATAGTTATTATTCTTTTCCTTTAAAAAAAAAGTACATATTTGCATATAAAGTATTATATATATTATTTTAAAAAAGGCATTATTTTATTTAGATATTTTTTTTAAAAAACATTATTCTACTAGTACCTTTTATTAAGGTTTGAAAATTGAAATGCGAAAATTTAAAATTAACATTGTGGACTGAAAATTTTATTTTTTGAAGTTCAAATAAAGGATTTGATATAGTAAAATTCTATTATTTGTTATTTGATTTAATATGAGTAGGGTGTGGAAATAAATAATTTTGCTGAGAAATTGGATGGGCTCTTTTAATGCTAAGTTGTGATGAGTTATAGTTAGGAGTTTAGAAAATTGTTACGAATAAAAACCAATATATCAAAACTTTAAAGGATCAAAGCTGGAATAAATATAATCAAAATTTATTATGATGACGTTTTATGTAGTACAATTTTTTATAATACTTTTAGAAAATTATAAAATAGGTGAACCACTAAAATTTTTATATAAATATCTGTTAAGTTTTGCATCAAACTAAAATTTTGTGGTAGGAAAAGGGCCAATATTTCAAAAATATTTTTTATAATTTTTTTGTTTACAATATTATTTAAGAAATTAAAATATTTAAAATTTCTAAATGAAAAGTCTAAAATAACCCTACATCTTGTTTTTCCATTGTAATGTTTCATTGTCTTCACAAGAAAACGCAACTGCTTCACATCCATCCTTCACTAGGGGTGAGCAAAATACCCGAACCCGAAAACCCGGACCGGACTGACCCTGACCCAACCTCAACCCGACCTTGACCCGAAAAAAAGTCGGGTTCGGTCCGGTCCGCTAAATATAAGGGTTTCGGGTTTTTTCGAGTCACCATTTTTAACAAATTAACAAAGAAAATCCGAAGCCCGGACTGACCCAACCTTGACCCGTTTGAACTCGACCTTGATTCGAAAAATAATCGGGTTCGGTCCGATCTAAAAATTTTCAAGGTTTCGGGTTCGAGTTTTTTCAAGTCGGATCGAGTTTGACCCGAACCCGACCCGTGCACACCCCTATCCTTCACAGACCTCGGTCTTCTAACTGGTGATTGTCAAAGTCATCTTCTGGCCACTGTAATCCTTAATCCTCGAAAGTACTAAGTCGTCTTTAGTTATTAATCAAGTATTAATATCATTTTGGATTTTCTATTGTCGTTATTTGATTTAGGGTTTTTAACGAAACCGCATTGGTTTGGTTGGGTATCTGTTGACATCGATGCTTGAAATCAAAGTGGAAGTTTTGATTTGGTTTAGACCTATTGTTCATCTATGGTTAGGTCTCTATTTAGGTTTTTCCTGGAACATGCATTATTGTTTCAAGTTTTCTTTAGTGTCGATGAGTTCCCTATTTGTTGTATTCGTGTTTATGTGAGTTCCCTATTTGTCGAGACCTATTATTTTTGCTGCATTCGTATTTTATGTTATCAATATGGATTTTCTGTTGCATTCTTGTTTGTCTAAAACCTGTTAGTTTTGTCACTAGAAGTTGTTGTAGTCGCATTCTATTTATTGTTATTTCCAGTCGATTATGTAAACTCTATTGGTTAGTTGTGATATAAGTGGCATGGATATGTTTTGATAATGTAATCATCTTAATCTATCATTTTGGTATTATACATTTCATGTGGCCACCAATTTGTTAATAACATATGAAACGCATTTGTTGATGGAGTGATTATAGGTTACTATATTAGTTATGTGGTGAGGTAGCATCTGCATATGATAAATGAATGGTTTGTTGATTTTTGGTTTGATATAATATGTTTCAGGTGGCTACCATGTAGTATAGATTACCTAAAAAGCGTTAAATGTCTTTGCATGTGTCATTCATGTGACCAGCATAGTGTTAAGACCATATGAAAATCGCATGTTTAACTTGTTAGGTGGCCACCATATAATTAAGGCCACCTAAAAGGCGTTATTTTATGACTGCAGTGTGATTAGGAGTATGAAGGAACTAAAATTCCCAATAATGTATGTAATTGATCGTATAGTAAGCTGCCTATGCTGAATGATTTAGCTCCCCTACCATTGGGAGTCATTCCTTACCTTAGAAAACCATTACCTCACAACAGAGTTGATGAACCACTGATGTTTAAAGCATTTCTGAAGATTGATAATCCTACCAAGTGAATAATTTCGAACATATATGTTATTCTTTGTTAACATGATTAGATATTGGGTATTTATTTTTTTAATGTGCTAAATGATTCATTTTTGGATAAGTATTATCTCTTCGGTAAAATTGAGCTGAGTCCAAATAGGTTAAAAAAAATTGTGTGGCACGTAAGAATGGTTTGGTGGTGAAGACATAAATATGTACATAATTGCCATGAAATAAATATGTATATAATTGTCATGAAGCAAGAATTGAGTGGAGTGTTGAGCATAGGTTTGATATTTCGGGAATATATTTTTACTCACTAATTAATGAAAGATTAAGATATGTTATTCAAAGGCAACGAGAGTTGAAGGCTTGATTAAAGAGAAAGATCTACAAAAATTTATGGTAGATGAAGGGACGAATGAGAATGTGTGCTCTCCTTGGTGGAATCAAGATTATGTAGGCCATACTATTGGTCAACTCATATTGGAATAAAATTGTAGTTCGTTTTAATGACTTATAATATGTTCATTATGTAGGTAATATGTCCTGCTCATGTATTTTTGGGGCATTGGGTTATTGTTGTGTTGGATATGTCCTAAAGTTAAACATGCGATTTTCATGTGGTCTACTAAAATTCTATTAATCAATCCCAAGGAAATCTATGATAGAGCTAACATTTTAGTAGACCGGTTCAAGTCTCTAACTTAAGTGATTCCAGGACTATTGAAAGAATCTAGTTACTATGATCATATGTCGAGAGGTGAATCTGATTATTCAATATAAGACTGAATCATACATGGGATTGATAGTTCACTCATTCCACTTCAAAAAGATTTATTAGTATTGTTAATTTATTTTGAATTTGATGGTTTATTTTCTATAGAGATGTAAATCTAACCTTATCTTATGGCATTTTCTGTTACTCTTGTTGTCTCTAAGTACCAACAACTCTCGCTGGGCTATCCCATTGCGCAAGGATATCATCCACACCATATTTAAACACAATACCACTATTAAGGATGAGACATTTGATTGAACTCTGAACACACTAATGACGTAGTTCATGGTTATATGCTTTTAAATTTTTGTTGTTTGGGGGGGGAGGGTTAGCGGGGGTTATCTGTTTAAACTTTAAGGATGTAATGCTGGTAAACTTTAGTTGTTAACAAGTGCCATATTTTGGTAACATTTTTCTTATCCTTTTGGCAACCATTTATGTGTAAACTGAATAAGTTTCAAGAATATGGTATGGAATTCCTTCTATTAGTTATTTTAGTTGATATTCATTCAGTGTTGGTTAATGTATCTTATGGCCTTTAGATATCTTCTGGTAAAATGAAACAAATTTTTTCAAAATGTATCATGTGGTCTTCAAATAATTTTTAGCTATAGTGTTGGTATGTAGAAGGCGTTTCAGGTGGCCTTTAGAATCAATGGCCACTTGAGACACCTACGCCTAATGGAGAAATGTTTCTTGTCATTTCGAGAATGTTTGTCAGGTGACCATTATATTCAATGACCACCTAAGACGCCTATGCTCATTGGAGTAAATATTTGATGTAATTACATAGAATGTGTGTCAAGTGACATTCAAATTGAATGGCCACCTGAGGCGCCAATGCCCATTAGAGTACATATTTGATGTACTTATATAAAAGGCATGTCCAGTGGCCTTCAGATTCAATGGCCACTTGAGGCACCTATGTCCACTAAGGAAATATTTGTTGTCATTATTGAGACGGCTATGCCTACTTAGTAAAAATGAAATATGTCATTATGTAGAAGGCGTATCAGTTGACCTTTAGAATCAATGGTCACCTGAGATGCTTATGTCCTATAGAGCATGTTCGTTGCAATTATGTAGAATGCCTGTCAGGCGTCCTTTGCTATCGAAGGCCACCTGAGACGTCTATGCCTACTTGAGAAAATGTAGACGATAAGTATCGAGAAGGCATTTCAGGTGGCCTTCAGTTATAAACGGCCACCTGATACGCAAATTCCCAACAGTAGTAAACATTTTTAAGGTTAAGTAAAACGCGTTTCATGTGGCTTTTATATAGAAATGGTCATCTGACACTCAAATGCCCGCTAGAGTAATTTCCTCTTGATTTTTTTATACATGACATTTTAGGTGCCTTTAATTTTTTTAGACGCATTATGAGACTCTTCATACTCATATTCATTTTTAGAAAAAAATTGTTTGAACAAATTATTACTTTAGAAACCAAACTGAAACCATTAAAATACAGCCTTAAGTAGGACTACATTAGTTCGTCACCAAACAACTGTTGTTAGCCTGGGGTTACATAAACAAATCCTACCTATTTATGGACCCCTAAAATCCATTCCAACTTAAAAAACTATAGAAATAGTCCAGGGTTACACACTTTACACGTTCTAATAAAGTTTATTTACAACACAAATAACATTCACAAGTCATTTTACATCTATTTAAGTTTTACAAGAGGCCACCATATCATTTTGGTACATTTACTTATTTATTTATAGATGAAAGAAAGTAAAATAAAGCAGGTTTAAGTCACTTGGGAAGAAAATTGCATTTTTTTTCAAAAGTTAAAATTTTTATCGACTTTGAGGATTTTTAAAATCGCAATACAAAAATATATATATTTGTTTGGAAATATAAAGATATGGTTGAAAAGTAGACCCAAAGAAAAATCCATAGCCACAAATTGCACCCCCAATTGGAATCTGGACGAGAGAGAACAGAGGCTTAAAAGTTTATTGTTCAGCATGGACATCCCCGTAGGCCTGACCACGGAGCAGACTAGGCGCCTAGTTTGTCAAAACAGCCATAGTACCACTTTTTGTATTATGGTTTTCCTTCTGGTCACTTACTAGGGCCCGAGATCAGGGCACCTAGTATTTCAAAAGCTCAAATATCATTGTTTCTTCCATATTTTACAAAACCAAACTTTATTTTGAGTTTGTAAATCATTCCAAAAAATTTAGAGATAAACTAGACATCTAAACACCTAGAAACACCCCAGATCAATGCATTAAAATACCTTTATATAATGATTCTTTTATCCTGAAATATGTCATAAGAAACTTTAATACATTAAAAGGTTTCTCAATTCATTTTCAAAGTTCTTGATTAAGAATTGTAAATCAAATTTGAAAGCTAAAATTGGCATATACAATACTATGGACACTATAAGCACATATTTATTCAACAATAAGGTTCGAACTAAGGGTTGGTTGCCCAAACACATCCATAAAAATACATATCACACACAATCTTATACAATCAAAATTTTGTGACATTAAACTACAATATTCAAAGGTAAAACATTTAAGGCATCATTAACCAATTCTTTACTACTTTCTCATTTGAAAATAAATTTATCTAATATCATAAGTGTTCACCAAGTTTACTTAGATTAAACTACATTCAATCATATATCTATATAATGAACATCATTTAGTCATCTTTAGTCAACGCTTGGATTTCATTTATATTTGTAGCCGAATCCTTTAACAATAAGGTAGAAATGAGACTTTTTGAGCCAAAGCTCCATTTAGATCTGAAGATCGAAATCCATGACTTTTGTTGTACCCTCTTATAGGTCGAAACACCACCTTTTGGATAATTAATTTCTTTTAAACCATAAGACCGAAATTTTACATTTTGAGACCATCGTCTTCATTTCAGGAAAGTTGCCCTTGTTATCATTTGATGGCTTGGTTGTTGCCAGGAGACACATTTTAATGTGGAGAAGTATACTTCTAGAGTTTTTCCTTAAGGCATGCCTTTTTACTTCTATTACTACTATTACACGAGAAGGGATTTTATTACTCATTGACTTATCATTACATTTCATTTCCATTCATTTAAACATTTATTATACATATACATTCATATGAGATCAAACACATGTCCCTTAACATTTAGAAGGGTCAAATGCCACAACAACTTACTTCTCATTTAAAAGGGCTAAAGGCCACAACAATAGCTTTTCACCAGTTTCCTCCATTTCATTTCTTTTAGGCATGAACCATTACACAATTATAATTCTAACATTCATATCCCATATGAAATCACAATTGTATCATTTACATAAAAATCACGTTTAAATAATTCATACAGACATTTTTATATAATTTATCTCCATAATCATGCCAAGCAACACATAAAGGTCATAAAACCACTTACAAGCATATCAAAGCATTATGATCACAATACACATCATTCCTTTCGCTCCAACTTTATATATACACATTTTTCATTCATTTATATTCTTATAGCATTATTAGTCACACCTATGCAACAATTACTTAATCATAAAAATAAACCAAGCTATGGAGCATAAAAATGATATTACTAATCTTTATTCCAAAGAAAGTTATTAAACCGATACGTTTTGATGCTCTTTTTGTCATTGGTTGCCTTTGTAAAGCATTGAAAGCAACCAATCATCAATATCAAACCATTTTTATGTCAAATCACTTTCTAGCACGTTAGCGTTTCATTCAAATGGTAGTTAGAGACACTAATAACTACAATTATTGAATCGAAACCATAAACCATCAACATTTAACTATAAAAAATTCACTTATTGCAACCAAAAGTTTGAAATACCATTAATGGAGGTTGTTGGAAACTTACTAAGCATGGTGAATCGAGAAAAATCTTTGAAAACCACTTTTGATGCTTTGGAATAGCTTATTTTTTTTGAAAAATCAAATAGAAATGATTGATTTGTTATGTTTATTTCTAGGGTTTGAAAATGGTGCAGATAGGAGAAGGAGAGGGCTTATACAGTTAAAGAGATAAAATGAGAGCGAGAGAGTGAATAGTGGGTCTTTGTCATAAGAAAATATGAGGTTTGGTTTTGTTAGAAACCAACTAAGCAAGTTGGCTTTGAATGAGAGGGGGAAATAAAGGGTAATAGTAGAATAATAGGCCCCACTTATCATGGAATTAATTTGGGTCTACTTGGATTTAATCAAAGTCCATTTTTAATCAAGTCCAAACCCAATAATCCATTCTGGTTATATTTCTGCTTACATTCCAAAATCCCGAAATCATTTTTTTTAATAAAATCATCAACCCATTTCAAATGGGACGTTTGCACTTTTAAGCTTTTTATTAAAAAAATTATATTTTTAGACCAACATTAAAATTTTTACAAAATTAAACTTTTGAAATTTTTTTTTTTGCAAAAATAGACCAAAATGACCATATTACCCTTCGGTATTTAAATAAAATATATTCAGTAGTTTTCCGGTATTACATACTCGAAAATAGGCAAATTGAAACTTAATTTCCTGGTGTGTAATACCGGGAAACAAATTTTTGCTTCCCGATATTAAACACCAGGAAGCAGGCAGAATTGTGCCTATTTCCCGGTAGTAATACGGGGAAGCTCATTTTTTGCAAATTTTTTTTCTAAAATTTTAGTTTATATTTTTATAAAATAGTTTAAAAGTGAAAAAAAATTATGGTTGGTCTAAAACTAAAATAAAAAAATTAATAAGGTCTAATTTTGCATATTTTCACATTTCAAAATACACTTTTAAATTCATATTTCCTCTAAAATCACCAAATCATGATTTAAGACTCAATTTAAAAAGCAGCCTTTTAATTCACATTTATTCGATTAAAATCATTTCTTTAATTCCAGCTATCTAATTTTACTATTCTAATGAATTTTTTATTTATCCCATTAATTGAAATTTTAAAAATTCACTTTTTAAACTATTTTTAAAATGTGAAAATTTATCGAAAAATTCCAAACCTCTTTTCAAACGTCACATTTCACTTCCGATGGTATAATTTTTTATTGAAAACTCACATCCACGATCCCAATGTTCAATCTTCAAAAAAAAAAAAAAAATATGTCTGCTACTAACATTTTAAACTTGGGCATGACCCACGATTGGTTTAGGAGCAATCGTCAAAACCCCCAGGCTGCGCGGAAGAAGAAAAACCAATTTTCTATTTTTTTTAAAACATTTTTTTCCTTCTTTTTAACCGCAACTTTCACTCTATTCTCTAATATCAGTATATCGTAATCATTAAGTTTTGTATTAGGGCTCCCAACAAATACATATTATTAATTTTAAAAAATTTAATAACAATACTATATCATCAATAAAAATTATTGACAGCCTCACCAAATTACTCTATGCAGAATTAGTGTTTGAAAAATGGTAGATTAATTTTTAAATTAGTATTAAAATATTAAGATAATAAGTGTGTTATTATTATTGAAGTTAATTAATCCTAAATACATAATACAGCGGAAACGTAAATTCAAATAGAAATATAAGTAGGTCGGAATTCTGTTATTATGCCTTTAAATACCATGAACTGGGATCCTTAATTCACTGGGTTAAAACAACCATTAATATGACGAATAAGAGACTAATCGCTGAGAAAAAAAATCTCTATTTTCTTTTATACCAAACTCTCTGTTTTCAGAGAGAGTTTTCTTGTGTTCTACTGTGAGATATTTTGAGTTTTGTTGTTGGTTACATATGACACAAATCTCTCTCACACAAATAATGTATACCTGATTTGAGTTAATCTGATAAGGTGCCACTCAATTTTTCACTATCATTATGTTATGCCACTTTTAAGTGGTCGGCCTTAAGAAGCTGGGTTGGTCATTAATGTGGTCCACCCAAAATATAAATTAAATCCAATAATTATTATTATTATATTTTATGTGGATTTTTTAAAATAAACATTTTGAATGATATTAAAAGAAAATTTTGAAAATATTATTTCAATTAATTCTTTTTAAGAGAAAATACTATTTCAAAATGACCTACCTCATCTTATATTCTCTTTTTTCAATTGTTTTTTTTTATTATTTTGGGTGCTCATGCAATTTAAAAATAGTTTACTTAAATTCTTGACTAATTATAAATTTCAAATTTTAATTATAAATTTCAAATTTTAAACAAATTTGTGTGTATCTAATTCTTTACACATTATAAATTCTATTTGATTCTATTGAATGTGTAAAATTCTATTCTCTATTTTTAATTATTTTTATTTTTAAATAAATTGTATGTAATATTTTTGATAATTTTATATTTTAATAATTAATTTAAAAATTAAAAATAATGTGAATTACAAGATAATGAACCTAAAAATTATTTTAAAAATTAATTCAAATTATTTGAAATGGTTATTAATATAAAATTATATATAACTATCCAATAAAATATAAATTTAATGGCGAGTTTACAATTTGGAAAATAATTTTTTTTACGCCGAAATTTGGATCAAAGCAACCATCTACTTTTGAAAATGGTTATATAAAATCATCTACTTTTAAAATTATTATTCAAATTCAAATTACTCCCACTTCCCACTACACTAAGTGGCTGAGTGTCAAAAATTACATATATTAAGTTAACTAAATAAAGTAAAAACAAAAAAGGAGATGGTAATGAATAAACCATGTTAGTATGTTACCCAAAGATGGTTAAAAGTTTGAAAATGAATGGGGCCTTTTCATTACCTTTTCTTCTTGTCATTTAAAAGAATGACACACATTATTTTTTAAATCTCATTTCACAACCTCTCTTCTCATATCTTATTTATTTTAATGATGCCAATAAAATTAACCTCTTTGATTTCCCCACAACCCTATTCTTTTCAATTAAAAACCCTAAGCCTGTATGGTTAAATGAAAACAGTGTCAATCATTTTATATGCATATGGCAATAAATTAGAAGGAAATGACAGTGGAAAGAGAAGCAACTTTTGAAAGGCCACTTGTGGACAACATCATTGTGTGGTTGAAGTCATAGTGTAGCTTACCTCTTTATAGTACTCAAAAATTCCAAAAGTAAAAGACCATCATATCAAATATAAAGGAAATTGAATCCTTTGTAGGCCCATCAACAAAATCTCCTTTGAAAATTTTGTATCATCATCATCTATGCAAAATACTATAACACAAAATAGTGACATGGTTCATTTGCATGTGACATGGTCTCTCATTTTCTCCATCTCAATCACAATATTATGTCATTTCATGATGGTTGGGGACACATGTCCAATCAAAATATTCTCTTGGGTAGTGTAATTGTTATTCCATTTTGTTTTCTACATCCACCATAATTGAACCTATACAATACAATAGTACACTATTTTGTGTATATTTAATAAAATTGCTTAATTGAAGGGTTGATGTCTGAGAGTGAAGAAATGTCTACTCATGTCATTATAGAACAAAACACCTCATATGGTTTTTAATTTAATATTTGTTCAAAAAAATAATGATGTTGACATGTTTCCAATGTAGTAGTAGTTTGGTATTGGAATCTTTTAACCTAATTATGCCATGTTGAAACTAGGAAAAAGGGTATTATAAATAATTTCTTTAGTCATGAATGATGATTCATCATTTTAATTTGTTTTTACTCAATGCCCTATTATAATTTTCTCATTGAAAAATATACCCTTTATTATTATTTTAATGAATTGATAGAGCAACTGAAAATCCAAGGAAGACTTTGACCAACTTGAAAAAAGCCATAAAAATAGATGATGATGATAGTGATTAATTGACCCATATTATATGAGAAGAGAAAAGGCAACAAATGAGGAAAAAGTCTCTGAAATAAAAATTGTTTTGTAATTTTTCAAATTTAATATATAGTCTAGATTGTGTAATAAACAGAAACTTTTTACAAGATTGATTTTTACTGTTTCAGAGGGTTAGACAATTGAGAGCACTGCCATAAATCAATTGGCAATCTGAGAGATCACTCTTCTGTCTTGCATAAAAATAGAAACCCATTTTTACCATTTCATTTTTATAATTTAATAAAATTTAATAAATTGCTTATTTTATAGGCCTACAGTGTCACCTTTTGATTTCAATATTTCTTTTTTTTTCCTTCCTTGACCTCATCACATTTATGATGATGAGGAATGGGAAAACACAATAAGGTAAATCAGCTTTTTTGGTTAGAGAATCACTTTCTTTTGGAGTACAAAAAGTGCTTTTTCAAGTGAGACTTTGCTTCCTCCCTAAATAAATGTTATTTATAACCAAAATTCTTATAATTTACTCGCTCAATTCCATTATACACATTTCTTTTCATTTTGTTTTTATATATTTTGATTAGTATCCGTAAAAATTAGATATTTTTATAAAATTAATTTAATACAGTTTTATTGAAATATTATCTAAAAATAATTATTTTATTATTATGTATGCAATTTATTGATGTATATTTTTAACTTTATAAATAAAAACTTCTCAATCCATCAAATTTTAATTTATATATATTTCAACAACGTAAAAATTAATAATTATAATTAATTGAAACAGTTATTCTGAAAACATCATAAAATAACACCTAAATTATAAATAATATTTGGTATATAAATAATTATTTAATCTATTTTGAAAATATTAACTAAAATACTCCATTTGATTACAAGTGATTTTTTGCAGAAGATGAAAAAAACTATGATAGTTAAAGAAAAAAAATGATAAATTTGGCCGACAGAACACAATTGTTTTTGAATAAAATTCTGCACATCCAAAATGAGAGAGAGAGAGAGAGAGAGAGAGAGAGAAGAGTTCAATAATACAGTGGATGTGCGTTATTATTGTTTTTTTGTTTGTATTGTCAGTCACGAGTGTTATAGACTAAAAACCCAACTCCACATCAAACAATATTTACATAACATAACATCAATCTATTTTATTATAAAAACAACATGAAATAATACAAGATAGAGTTTGACATAAGAACAGGGAGTAATAGAATAGCTCAGGAGGGATAGACAAGGAAGGAGAATATGAGTTGGGCGGAAAAAGGGAGAAATCTAAAATATTAAAAATAAATGACCTCTTTTCCTCTCCAGACTATACTAAGCCAAGAAAAGGTCTTACAAGGTCAAGAAGCCTATTAATATATTAATTTTTAAATTTAAATAGAAAAAGCTCAGGTAGGATAGCGTCCGTCAAATTAACCGACCACCATTCTTACTATCAAGAACAAGCTTTTGGTCTCCTCTTCCATTCTTCCATGCATCAATTCACCTACCAAATATCTAAACAATCAAAAATAAAATATAAATAATATTTATATATATTGATTGTGGTTCCTCATTTTACATACCTTTAAGACGACGACGAAGAAGAATCGGTTTGTGTCGTTTTTTCATTTCATTACTTACAGCGAAAATGAAGAAGAATGTGAGGGAGATATAATAATAATAATAATGCGTAGAGAAGAGAGAGTGCAGGAGGTGGGCTTTTTAATGGACCTGAAAATGACACCACCAAGGCCCAGATACTTTTGTAGTAAAACCGACTTGCTTACGTCATCCTCTTTTTTTCAATTATTATATTTACTGTCCACGTGGCGACTTCTCCTCCATTTATTCATGATGATTTTCGGAACTCACACGTGAGGTCCTCTGCCTGTCAGAGTTCGTGAGATTGCACTCACACAAATAAATACTCACCACTAACAAAACCTCTTTTCCCTGTGGATTTTTTAAAAACAAATTATAAAATGTTAATGAGAGAAATTTAAAATGTTGGCATGGGAGAGAGAGAGAGAGAGAGCTCGGAATCTGGGTAATGGTAAATTCAACCTCAAATTAAGTACATTTGAGCTATCAATTTATTATTTTATTGTAAAATGTATTAAATGAAAAATCTAGATATATGGATAGATACAACATATAAGATAATCTAATACCATCACAGTCTTCTATGACCACCTTCTCTTCTCCAATTCCTTGGCCTGCGTTCTTTTTTAAGTATTTATAAAAGAGAATCCCACCAAATGGAGGACAGTACTTATACATATACATACATATTCTTTATTATATTTATGAATGCATTTGTTGGAGGGCATGACACATTTCAATCATGCCCATAACCTTGCATGTGAAGAAGACACAAGGTTAAGTCCATTACATGATGGTAAAAAGAATTGTTCAAACTATATTATAAAATTGCATAGTTGGGTAGAGAAGTGAGTGACATGAAATATAGTGATGGACAGTAAACAACAATGAGAAAAACATTGGTGTTGGTAGTGGAGATAGGAATATAATTTACATTTTAGACGTACTGTATAGTATATAGGTGGAATTAAATTGCCTATATTAGAAGAGGAAATTTGATGTGACGAATGAGTAGTAGAACCAATAGAATTGAGACAAGGAAGGAAGGAGACATTCACATATAGCAGAATAGATGTATCACTATGAATTATTGATTCGAAGCCTGGAAAAATCTGCCAGGTATTTCCAAATCAGGAAACCAATAATGTTCAACTAATGGATACACCAAAATCATGTACTAGTTGACGTCCACTATTATTTCTTCAAATTAATTTTTGCTTCCATTTAGTCACAGTTACGTCATAGCATAATGTATCTGTTAAAAATGGTAAGAAAATAATTTTATTACATCAAATTTATCCGTTGAATAAAAACTAAACCTTAATAAAAATAATAAAAACAAACCCACTAATCCATTAACGGACTGATCGATAACCTCCAAAGAAGAAGACAGGGTTATACTATCAGATCAGACTTCACAGAAATATACACAGTACATCACAAAGAGCTATGATCACAAAATACAAATTTAAGAATACGAAAAATTAGAGAGAACACTAAGAACCTTAAGAGTGCATCACCAACGCTGAGCGAGGAAAGAGAGCAGCCAATTGACTTTCTCTCTCTTACCCTATTCTAAGTAATTAATGTAGTATATATAATTAAGGTTATGATAAGTGAAAATGTTATGTGTTTTCGTTATACATGGATTGGTCTGTATTATTATTTGGGCTTGTTATTATTTATTGAAAGCAGAAGCCCACAACATCTGTGACCCGCGCCTTTTTTTACTTGGATCGACTCGACCCGCCTGGAACCCTATCTATGTAAGCTTCAAGATGTGTATTGTAGCAGGCGACTGCTTCAATTGTGTTTTATTCTCTGTTTATCTGATAGGGTTCTCTGCTAGGGTTTCCTATATTTTCTTGTTTCTCTTGTAAAACTCTATGGTCTTGGTGGTTTGTTGGTTGTAATTTTTGTGATTACCTTGAACTGGTACTAATTCTTACTTAATAGTGAATTGCTAGACTCTGTGTGAGTCTGTCCCGTGGATGTAGCCTTTTAAGGGTGAACCACGTAATCTTGGTTTTTTTTTTTTTTTTTTTTTTTTTTTTTTTCTGATTTGTGATTATTTGTTAATCTGGAACTCGAATCTTGTTTAATTGGTAGATACAATGTTATTAGGGTTTATAACAGGTGGTATCAGAGCTATATCTTCCTATGTTTGAGTTATGACTTGTTTTTCTTCTTGAAAACTTCTGAAGCAGCCCCGATTTTCAAAACCCTAGGTTGATTTAGTATTTTGTGTGTCTTTAGTCTCTGTGATAATTTTAGGGTTTTTGTATCTTCATCTTTTAACAAAGATCTGTGAAGTAACAGGCACCTATTGCTGTCAAGGAGCAAAAGCGAGAGTCGACCGGGATTTTAACGTCAAGACTTGCGGGGTTCTTCAAGGGTAACCTCATTGTAGTCTTCTGTCTTTCTTTAGTTTTATGCTTCTGTGAATATTTGGGTATTTTTGGTTCTGGCTGAGTAGGATACAAGACTTGTTTCTTGTTAACGTCCTAGAATAGTTAGTTGGTCTGTGCAAACCAATTTGTTTGTCTGGCTGAAAAGGGTACAAGTGAAATATTCTTGTGAAAGCCTAAGGGTACAAGATCTTGCATCTTGTTAATGCCCAATAGAATAGGTTTTGTTGTGATATTTGATCTCTATTGTGAATAATTCTTGCTCTATTTGGTATATCTTTCTGCTATTATTGCATGTTTGTCTTTCTTGCTTCTAACTTTCTGTTTTTGAGTGCCTGAGTGATTGAATAATTTGTAAACAACAAACCAGTTGACCATTAAGTCTTTAGCATCAAAATTTGTTTACTTAACTTCTGTTTTAAACTTCTGTGCTTTATAAATCTTTTTCAAAATGTCTTCAAAACCTCAAACACATAATGTTATGAACATTGAAGTGTTTGATGACTCACAAGATTTTGTTATATGAAAGAAAAAGATGTTTTCTATTTTAGTATATAATGGTCTTGATGTTGTTATTGAAGATGACTGGCCAACTGGCATAACCTTACTTGAAAAGGGTAAAGTTAAGAAAAGGGTCTATCACACCATACTTTTACATTTGAGTGATAATGTGCTTACTGTTGTCTCTGAGTTTAATAATGCTTCTGATATGTGGAGGGGTTTAGAGAACTTGTACTTGGTTAAGGATGTTTCGAATAGACTCTTAATCTTGCATAAATTGTTTGGCTTTAGATTTAAAATTGATAAGTCTGTGCTTGAGAATCTGGCTACCTTTAAAAGATTGGTTCAGGATCATAATAGTAGAACTGTAGAAGACCAGAGGCTTAGTGATGAGTACCTTGCCATGATTCTTTTACATTTCTTGCCTGAGTCTCATTCTGTAGTTAAAGAGTTTGTCTCCTTTAATAAGGAATCCCTGACCACTAAGCTATAATGGATGCATTAAAATTCAGATCAGTGGGGGAAGAGATGACTAAAAATGAGAGTGAAGGTTAATTTTTAAATAAAGCCTTCACTTCTCAGAATGTTGATAAGAATAAAGGTAAAGGTAAAAATGGCTCTAATAATGGCAGTAGTAATAAGAATAAGAATAATAGTAACTCTGGAAATAATGGGAATAATAGGAATAATTGGAAAGGTAAGTCTAAAACTGGTAATGACAGAAAATGCTATTACTATAAAAAGACTAATCATTTTATAAAAGATTATTTCCAGAAAAAGAAAGATGAGGCTAATGGAAATTTAAAAATGAAGCATCCGGTTCCTCTGGAAAACCAGATGTTCTTAACTGTGAGGGCCTAACTGCTAGTTTTAATTCTTCTGATGATTTGTTTGTTGCTGATTCTGTGTGTGATGACTGTGTGATTGATTCAGGTTGTACCCGCCATATGACTCCTCACAAAAACTGGCTTAGTGATCTAGATTACAACTCTGAGGGTTTTGTCCTGATGGATAACAATCATAAGTGTAGGATAGAGGGAATTGGGACCATTAAACTGAAACAGTTTGATGGTTGTGTCACCAAACTTGAGAGGGTGAGGCTTGTACCCGACCTTAGAAGGAACCTTTTATCTGTGAATGTCTTATGAGAGTCTAACCTAAGCTGCCTGTTTAAAAACCAGTCTGTTGAGATTGTCAGACTTGATGGGAAAGTTGCTATGAGAGGAAAAATGGTAGAAAACCTTTATGTACTAGAGGGTAGAACCATTGAGTCACTTAATAGCACTACCATAAGTAGAAATGTTGCCAAAGCCTTAGTGTGGCATAGCAGGTTAGGTCATTTAGGGTTAACTGGGATGAAAGAGCTTTAAAGGAGAGGAATTATAGATAGTGATATCAGTCTAGATTTGTCATTCTGTGAAAGTTGTGTTTTGGGAAACAAATAAAGCAATCTTTTCAAAATTCTGATTTTAAATCAAAACATGTTTTAAATCTTGTACATTCAGATTTATGGGGCCCTGCTCAAACTCCAACTTTTGGTGAAAAACTTTATTTTGTCACATTTATTGATGACTTTTCTAGATTCAGCTAGCTGTTTTTATTAAAAAGCAAATCTGATGTTTTTGAAACATTTAAAAACTGGAAAGTTTTGATAGAAAATCAAAAGGATTAAACTGAAAATTCTGAGAATTGATAATGGTTTAGAATTTTGCAGTGAAATTTTTAATTTGTTCTGTTCAGAGAATGACATTGCTAGACATGGAACTGTCACTTATACCCCCCCCAAACAGAATGGTATAGCTGAGAGGTTAAATAGAACCTTGCTTATTAAGGTTAGATCTATGCTGTATGAGGCAAAACTACCAAAAAAGTTCTGGGGAGAGGCCATTAACACTGCAAACTATGTGAGAAATAGGTCCCCTTCCTCTTCTTTAGAGTTTAAAACCCCGTATGAGCTTTGGAATGATAGGATACCTAATCTGTCCCATCTTAGAATTTTTGGATGTAGAGCATATGTCCACCGGAACCAGGGAAAACTTGAACCTAGATCTCGCATATATCTTTTTATGGTTATCTTGATGGTACCAAAGGATTTAGGCTGGCTTATAAAGAGGGAAATGTGTTTAAGTTCATTATAAGCCGAAATGTAGTATTTCAAGAGAATGAACTTCCTGGTTTTCTTAGGTTAGAAGAAACCTCAGTTAGGACAGAAACTGTACCAATTAGTATTGATGATTTTGGAATAGATTCCTCACCTGACTTGATAGATGAGAGAACACCTGGTGATCATCATAATAGTGATATCATTCCATCAGCTGACAATCTCAATGGCAGTCTTGACCCTGAAACTTAGAATCCTAGCCAACCTAATTCCTTTGATCCTAATCATATTGATCCTGATTCCCAAGAGATCTATAGAGAGTCAAATATAGACAATTATCTTCTTAGTAGGGATCGGGTTAGAAGGGAAAACATTAGGAAACCATCTAGGTATATGGATGCAAACCTTGTCATTATTACTTTGAATGCTTCCATTTCTGATTACTTTATACCTGAGTCATACCGAGATGCAATTACCTGTCTTGATTCCTCAAAATGGCAAATAGCTATAGATGAGGAAATGGAATCCCTTAGAAAGAATGAAACCTGGATTTTGGTTCCTAAACCTGAGAACAAAAGATTAGCTTTTTGCAAATAGGTGTTTAGGATTAAAGAGAGTCTGCCTTTAGATGATCCTAATAGGTACAAAGTCAGACTGGTAGCAAAAGGTTTTACACAAAAACCTGGTATTGATTACCAGAAAATTTTCTCTCCAGTTATCAGATATGGTACTATTAGGATTATATTAGCCTTCACCGCCTTCTTTAATTGGGAATTAGAGCAGATGGACGTGAAAACAACCTTTCTGCATGGATTCTTAGACCGGGACATCTTTATGACACAACCTAAAGGTTTTATTGAAGATCCTAAACTGGTTTATCTTTTGAAAAAATCTCTTTATGGCCTAAAGCAATCTACCAGACATTGGAATAAGAGATTCCACAACTTTGTGTTGAAAATTGGTTTCAATCGAAGTTTGTTTGATGTTTGTCTGTATTATTGTTTTGATAAATCAATACCTGTATTTTTACTCTTATATGTTGATGATATCCTGCTAATGTCTCCTAACAAAGAAATGCTGAAATGTGTGAAAAGACAACTTAGCAGCGAATTCCATATGAAAGATCTTGGCAATGCGTCCAAAATTCTAGGAATGGATATTCACAGGAAAATGAGCAATAATTTGCTCACTGTCAGCCAAAGAAATTATATTATCAAAGTCCTACAAACTTTTGATATGGCAGATGCTAAACCAAATTCGTTGCCATTGAATGCTAGTCACAGTCTGGATTGCAAAACAGACACTGGTGATGAAATTCTGACTTTTATTCCATATGCAGAAGCCATTGGTAGTATAATGTACATTATGGTCAGTACAAGACCAGATATTGCTTATGCTATCAGTGTATTAAGCAGATACATGATGAAGCCCATAATGAAACTGTAACGCCCAACCCCCGGCCACGGCGGAGCCGCGGACGGAAGCCGGAGCGCCACATTAACCCAATACAATTAATACAATTCAATATAATATAAAAAAAACATTCACAATAATTTGAACCAATAATTCAAAATACTTCATTATTTGTAAAATTCGATAAAATCCATTGTTCAACAATAAGGAATAGTTTTAATAATATCATAACACATAAACAAAATCCAGCAAAAGAAATATAAAGTAAATGTTTTACATTAAAATTCCAAAATGGTTCGGTAGAAATAAAAATAGAAATAGATGCGGAAAAATGAAGTGCTAAGATGTCCAATGCAGGTGCAGTCAACCGGTACTAACTCGATCAACCTGTTAGTTTTCAAATAGAAGAGACAAAAAGGAAAATAGGAAAGCATCAGGCTATCGATGCCTGGTTAACAATTCCATACTCAAACAACCACAAGTATATGCGTCTTATTTAGCATACAATCATGAATTTTGCACACAAATGCACTTTAACCAATCATTAAGTTCATTCAATATCATGCACTTACATCAATACATCACACATTTAATGTTCATTTATTACATCACACATTTAATATTCATTTAATACATTACACACATTTATTTCATCATGCATTTAATGTTCATTTAATACATTACATATTTAATGTAAAACAATCATTTAATTTTTAGTGAAAAAATAGGACACGGTCCGTGTGGTTTCACAGGGTCACACCGTGTATGGCTCTGTGGAAAATCGTGTCCGAGTGGGTGATTTTACACGGTCGGTGTGATTTAACACAGACAGACCGTGTAACATGCTGGTGGAGTTGGTTTTCGGTAAGGGCAAACACGGACCGTGTGGCGTAACACGGCCAGCCCATGGCCGCTGTCAATTTATCTCCTAAATGGTTTCTCGAACACGGTCCATGTATAAGCACATGGCCCGACCATGTTCGAAGCTGTTTCATGAAGACTAATTAATTATTTCACTTGGTTTTTCCCACCCATACATTTATGACTAGAGTCTTTATGTTTCCTAGTCTATAACATTTTCTCCATGTCATTAATACACCAAACAAACATACTTCACAACAATTAAGGCCAATAAATGCTAAATTTAAATAAACCAACATTGAATAAGCAAACAAAAATATGGTGTTCAAACTTCATTATACCAAATCACATTTGTCATTAAGCAATATTTCACAATATAGCAATATATTTATCCATAATCAATATTCCAAAATATATCAATATATCAATTATAGATTTTGACTGCCCCTAATCTAGACGTTATATCAAAACGGGAACAATAAGGCCGAAGCCTGATAATAGGTCCGAAGACCGAAATCCGTAGTGCCGTTTAATCCCCCTCGGGACGGTCATCTACCTATGGATTCCAACAATAGATCCGAAGATCAACAATAACAATAGCCCGCAAACGGTGGTGCCGTCACACCCAATATAAGTCGTCACTCCGGTTTCTAATAGTGGCTAGCTAAACCACAAATTACCTACATTCCAATAGGTTGAGATCTCTAATTTTTCCCTAATGGCATGTCACTCCATCTCTATACCAATCTAAGAATAAGGGCAATCAATTATTAAGTAATTATATACACATTTCCATTATCTTTATTATTTATCAATTCAATAACCTATAATAAAGGTGTTAAATACCATAATAGCCATCATGTGAACCACGTAATAAATTAACACTAGCATGTTAAGTTATGGTTCTAATATCACATTCAAACACTTACCTATAATAAATGTTATTAAATACAATACATGCATTTATTACATAATAAATACACATGTAATAAATACAAGTAATTAAATTCATATTATTAATTATATGTTATTAATGGTGCCTAGGTAACATAAACAACCAATATTCCAATTCATCACCATAATTCACATACCAATCATTAATTCACCCATACCATTATGTACACATTTATCCATGCATTAAAATTAATGTACACATTTAACTAGGCATATATTAAATATATTCAATATTAAATTCAATATTAAGTATTCAATATTCAAAATATTAAATATTAAATTCCAATACCAATTCCATCCATATGGTTATATAATTAACCAGTTAAATGCACAAACAATTATACACACATCAAACAATATTTAGAGCTTAAAACGGAATTGCTAACCTGTCCTCCGTTGATTAGCTAAACGGCGTCGGTTTGATTACCACCGTCACCCAAATCGCCTAAACAATACAATTCATACAAACATTTTATCAAATACTTGGTCTACACCAAGAACCAAACAATACAAACCCAATTTCTATCCATAAACTAACTCGTCAATCGGACCTATAGAGTCATTATTAATATTTATCTATTCTATCAATCTAGAAACATCTCTTCCAATACAATTATATCAAATTCAATTTCTAGGGTTTACTACATATTAAATTGAACGAAGCATCAATGTACAAATCAAGTTTCAAGAACTAATTAAATAGATATAAATCATGGTATTATTAGCAAATCGATTTACAAAACGTGAAATTAAAACTTAGGGTTTAAGGAAGACTTACAATATTCGTAAGAAGAAACTTGAGAGAAACTCCACAATACGTGTTTTGTGTTTTTGAGAGAAACAAAACAAATGAGATGAATCTATTGACTTAGGGTTTTTAAAATGGGACTATTTTAGAAACATGGGCTATGGGCCTTTTTAATAAAATACTTATAAAACACTTTTAAAATCAATTTAACGGTTTCTAAAATATTTTCCGTTCATGTAAAACTTGATTTTCATTTTAAATTCCTAAATTCTTAAAACGCTTTTAAAGACGATCAATTTGATATATTTGACTCTATAGCTCCGATTGACGTTCAAAATTATCATTTTACCCTTTAACTCGAATTTTGATCGAAAAGTCAAAATTCACAGGAAAACACGGAAATTTCTAGACCCTAAATACGGGACGTTATAGAAACACTGGAAAGCTGTAAAGGGCCTTCTGAGATACTTGAAAGGCACTGTGGATGTTGGTTTAGAATTTGGTAAATTTGCTGAAAATATAAATATTTGTTGTTTCTCTGATGTAGATTTTGCTAAAAACCCTGAATTCAGGAGGTCTATTTCCTCCTATATAGTAATAGTGTGTGGAAATTGTGTATCCTGGAAATTCGGGCTACAGTTTGATATTGCACTATCGACTACTGAATATGAGTATATATCTCTTACTGAATGTATTAAAGAGGTTATGTGGGTACAAGTGATTGAGTGCATATTATGCATTATTTATGTTTATTTCCTTGCTTAATTTTGGACTAAACTGAAGGATTTGATACTTAATTGCTTTATTTTGTGATTTTATGCAGATTGGAGATGGTTTTGCAATGAAGAGGAGATTTGAGGGTTGAAAGGACAATTTTACAAGGAATGGATGTTGAAGGCCAAGTTAGGATTCAAGTTCAACAACATTTTAGTTTTTATTCAAAATTTCTTAGTTTAGATTTTTTAGGATTTTGATTTTTAAACTTTAGTTATGAAATTATATAAGTTTTGAGAGAGAAACAGAGGGGGGAGATTTTCTATCTTCTGTATCCACTGAGTTTTTATTCTGTGTTTATTTTTGTACGTACATTTTTAATTCCAAAATGATGATGTTAGTTGTGCCCGCAGCTAGCTAAACTCTTATAATCTAGTGAAGTAATTTCTTTCCTTTACATTTGTTGTGAGAATTGCTATTCATTGTTTATATTATTCAGCATCTACGTGTTTTCTGCTTTACTTGGTTTAGGTTGAATGTGCTTTTATATTTGATTGATTAATGTGATCAGTTAATTAATTGATTATTCTAGCATCCCGCTATTCGATTAGATTAAATCGTGCATGTTTAATTTAATTGATTTAGGTAGCAAACAGCGTGATACGTCGTGCTGTGAGAACCCGCGGTCATAATTAAATAAGCGCGCTGAGTGATTTATTTGTTATGGGCATAGGTCTTCCTAGTTCTTAACGCAACCTACAGTTTAAGTTAGTGACTGGTTAGTAGGCGCTGAGTCCGATCAGTCTAATAAGTTAGGGAAGATTTATTGTTAGGCGCTGAGTCGACAATTATAACTATGTCTGTTGAATGATGTAATTTATCATTAGATTCAATGATCAACACGTAAAGGGTAAGAATTGCTTTGCAAGATTGCTTCTATCAATTGATTACTTTTCTAAGTTTAATTCGTATCTTGGTTCAATATTCGTACCCCCTACATTTTATTTATTTTGTCGATAACTTGGTCGTCATCATTACTGATTTCAATTTACCGTTCTCTGTGGATTCGACCCTGCTTCACTATACTACTATTTGCAGGAATTATATTTTGACAGATTCGACTCACGTTAAATTTTGGCGCCGTTGCCGGGGAATAATACTGATTGATTTTTTTTAGGACCAAGTTTGTTCGTACAGGAGAACTTCTGTACGATATAGAGATTGTGAGGACTGCGAGGAGATTACAAGCAGAAGTTAGAAAAGAAAGCAGATCCTCAGGACGTGTTCTGAAAACCATTGTGATCAAGTTGTGTTCATAGCTTTAGATTAAAAGAGAGAGTTGTGACCTTATCGTGCCCACAACAATGACAACAAGACGTGAGGTATGTGATCTTATTTACCAAATTGAACAATTAACTGATGCAGTTTATCAATTGGTTGCAAGTGAAACCCAGCCGTCGTATCCACGACCAAGGTATTGTGAAATTTATAGTGCATCCGACCACCCGATTGATGCATGTTCATCCTGGCAAGACAACATCCTCAAACAATTTAATGCAGAAAGGTCTTATGGAGGTCAAGATAATTACAATCCCTATTTCAATACCTACAATGAAGGATGGTGTGATCACGCTAATTTGCAATATTACTCCACAAGTTATCAACCATGGCAATCAATTCCTGAATACTAGAGTCAACAACAGCAGTCAGGTAATTCTCTAGGCGATATCATTAAACAGTTGGCAACTAACACTCAGCAATTTCAACAGGAGACGAATGCTAGCATCCAAATCCTGGAGAAGCATATGAGCCAACTTATGACTACTGTGAGCGAGCTAGAGTCACAAGAAGAAATTTCCTTGCAAGTTGAAATAAATTCCATGAGAGAGTTGTCAGACTCAGTTGCAGAGAAGTGTTATGCCCACGACCACTAGTCACAGGAAGAAACCCTAGAATTAGAGGAGCACTATGTTCACAGCCAGAGGTCACAACAAAAAGCGATTGACGTGAACAATCAAACCCTAACTTTTAAGAAAGGCTATGCCCACGGGCACCGGTCACAAGAAAGGAAGGATGTGAAACCCGATTCTACCATCGGACAAACATCTAATGAGCTGAAATTTCCAAAATTTAAAGATATTTTTGAAACCTTTGACAAGGTTGAGTTTGAAGGAACCGAGACATTGCATGAGGAAGAAACTTTGAAACATCAGGTAAGTATCAGTTCTTTTCTTATGACCGCAACTAAGTCACGACTACCTTTTGTCATGCAGGTGCCGCATTTTAAGTTATATTACAAAGGATTTCGAGTTGGAATTTCAGATTGGCTTCAGTTTGATCCTCCATTTGCTATAGGATAAAATTCGAAAACGTCTAGCGAAAGATGAAAAACAAAGGCTCTACAGGGAGGAAGCCCAGAGAAGTTTATTATTTCGCTCTTTTTAATTGTTTCGTTTCATTTTAAATTTTTATTTCATTTTATTTTATTTGTTTATTTTTTATTTTTAGTTAGTTTTCTCTCCTGCACAATCAGTATCAATATGTACAACATTAGAGCTCAAAAGCAGAGTTATGCCCATTGGAGAAGATCATAACTTTATTGGTCAACATTGTTCTTCCAATTTTGATCTGGGAAGTTACTATCACTACTCTCATTTGCATTTTCAATTCATTATTTCTTGATAATGGGACAGTGTAGATTTAAGTGTGGGGGAGAGATTTTCATATTTAGATTTTAGATTTTAGTTTTTATTGATTTAGTTTTTTTTTTTTTTTTTAGTTATGCCCATAAGACTGTAGTTTAATTTTAGTTATGTCCATAGGAGTGTGGTCTAATTTTTTTAGTTATGCCCGTAGGATTGGTTAAGAGGGTCTATTTAAGTATCAAGACTTAATTTTTTGTGTGCGCTTAAGACAGTTATATGCTTATAGAACTTAGTGCAATTTGCTTTAGAAATCATTGTAGTAGGTTGCATGTTTCTTTGACAATTAGGGTTTTAACTTGTTTGCATTTCACTATGAAGCCTGTGTGGTAAGATGGTTAGTCATCACTGGTAGTTGAGAAAAATTCTTTGTAAAAGTGCATTTGATTTTAATCTCACACATCTTTTGTGAGTGAGTGGAGGGGTTGTGATAGCAGCTTGTGAATTTTTATTGACCCTTATGAATTGATAAATTTACTTTGTAGCTGTTAAGCTTGATGTTAGTAGATGCTTAGGGTGATCATCGGTCAATAATAAATTGTTAGATTTTGAGCCTTTCATTTGCATGTATGGGGTGAAATTTTATTTTTGCTCTATTGTGTTGGTTCCTTTGATGTATGGAAATTCAACAATCAAAAAAAAAAAGAAAAAAAAAAGAAAAGAAAAAATCAAAAAAGAAGGGAAAAAAAAAGGTGAAATTTTTTTGAATTAATCTCAAGTATTAGAGACAAGTTTGTGTAAGTATGATTTAGCTTTTTGAATAAGTCTCTCATTAATTTGGAGACACGTTTGGGGTAAATTTTGTTTGTTTTTCTCATTGGCTCATATTAGGTTATTGACCATGAAATCCCGATGCAGATATTTTTCTGATGGTTTACTCTACTTTGTTTACTTTTCTATCTGAGGTTCAATTTTAGTTCACTTGCTGTCCTTTAAATTTTTCCCATTTTTGAGTGTCTTTCTGCTTATAATCCAACTCCATGAGTGCACTCCTATCTACTTTTTATACACATATTACCTGTGAGGATATGGAGTTGAGACTTTTATATTTAATTTTTTGATACTACCAATGTTGTGGTGTGTGGTAAGAATGGTTCGGCTGAACTAGTGTTATGCTTCTTGTTTTCTCCTTAATTATTTGGAAATTAGCAATACAATGGTGATTTGTTTTGCAAATTGTGTTTAGTTCTGTTTGCATCTACTCTAATTCAAGATTGGAATTTAATTGTGTGCTTTAATTTGATTGTGGACCCTCTTTTCTTTGGTTGACTATTTTTAAATCCTTGGGAAAATTGAATGGTTAAACCACTTGTTGTTTGAGTCTTGGGTAATTTTGATTTGAGGACATACTTGAGAACAAGTATGAGCTAGTGTGGGGGAATTTGATTAAGTGCATATTATGCATTATTTATGTTTATTTCCTTGCTTAATTTTGGACTAAACTGAAGGATTTGATACTTAATTGCTTTATTTTGTGATTTTATGCAGATTCGAGATGGTTTTGTAATTAAGAGGAGATTTGAGGGTTGAAAGGACAATTTTACAAGGAATGGATGTTGAACACCAAGTCAGGATTCAAGTTCAACAACATTTAGTTTTTATTCAAAATTTCTTAGTTTAGATTTTTTAGGATTTTGATTTTTAAACTTTAGTTATGAAATTATATAAGTTTTGAGAGAGAAACAGAGGGGGGAGATTTTCTATCTTCTGTATCCACTGAGTTTTTATTCTGTGTTTATTTTTGTGCGTACATTTTTAATTCCAGAATGATGATGTTAGTTGTGCCCGCAGCTAGCTAAACTCTTATAATCTAGTGAAGTAATTTCTTTCCTTTACATTCGTTGTGAGAATTGTTATTCATTGTTTATATTATTCAGCATCTACGTGTTTTCTGCTTTACTTGGTTTAGGTTGAATGTGCTTTTATATTTGATTGATTAATGTGATCAGTTAATTAATTGATTATTCTAGCATCCCGCTATTCGATTAGATTAAATTGTGCATGTTTAATTTAATTGATTTAGGTAGCAAACAGCGTGATACGTCGTACTGTGAGAACCCGCGGTCATAATTAAATAAGCGCGCTGAGTGATTTATTTGTTATGGGCATAGGTCTTCCTAGTTCTTAACGCAACCTACAGTTTAAGTTAGTGACTGGTTAGTAGGCGCTGAGTCCGATCAGTCTAATAAGTTAGGGAAGATTTATTGTTAGGCGCTGAGTCGACAATTATAACTATGTCTGTTGAATGATGTAATTTATCATTAGATTCAATGATCAACACGTAAAGGGTAAGAATTGCTTTGCTGGATTGCTTCTATCAATTGATTACTTTTCTAAGTTTAATTCGTATCTTGGTTCAATATTCGTACCCCCCCCCACATTTTATTTATTTTGTCGATAACTTGGTCGTCATCATTACTGATTTCAATTTACCTTTCTCTGTGAATTCGACCCTGCTTCACTATACTACTATTTGTAGGAATTATATTTTGACGGATTCGACTCACGTCAACAAGGCCTCCTTTCAGATTCAAAAGTTTTAGAATGTAAGCATGTTGTATATACTGATAGTCAGGGCGCTTTAAATATCAGCAGGAATCCTTTTTATCATGGCAGGACCAAACATATAGGTGTTAAGTACCATTTTATTCGCTTATATGTGCTGAATGGTGATGTGCAGGTTGAACAGATATCTACAGTCATCAACCTAGCTGACATGGGTACCAAGGCTATAGTGGGAAGGAAGCTTCTGTTTTGCAGAAGTTACCTCCACATCAATCTGACCAAATCAGCTGGGGAGTTATGGACAATGATCATTAGAGCCTCTGGTAGTTCACTGTTAAAAAGAAAATAATGTATTTTTTGTTTACCACCAAGTATGAGTCTGTAATTAGCTATGTTGTATTATATGTATATATGAAAACATGGGAAGTTTGTTATGTATTTTCATGTTATACATGGGATGGTCTGTATTATTATTTGGGCTTGTTATTAATGATTGAAAGGAGAAGCCCACAACATCTGGTGACCCGCGCCTTTTTTACTTGGATCGACCTGACCCGCCTGGAATCCTACTTATATAAGCTTCAAGATGTGTACTGTAGCAGACGGCTACTTCAGTTGTGTTTTCTTATCTGTTTGTCTGATAGGGTTCTCTGCTAGGGTTTCCTATATCTTCTTGTTTCTCTTGTAAAACTCTATGGTCTTGGTGGTTTGTTGATTGTAATCTTTGTGATTACCTTGTATTGGTACTGATTCTTGCTTAATAGTGGATTTCTAGGCTCTATGTGAGTCTGTCCCGTGGATGTAGCCTTTTAAGGGTGAACCATGTAATCTTGGTGTTTTGTTCTTTGTGATTATTTGTTAATCTGGAACTCGAATCTTGTTTAATTGGTAGATACAATGTTATTACGGTTTATAACAGAAAATGGTTGGGCAAAAGAATTGATTGGGCTTAAGTGTTAGGCCTAACAGCCAGCCCACATGGTAAGCCTGTCAACGTCTACAAACATAACAATAATTACAAATCCAACTAGAAAAGTAACAAGTTCAAAATGGAAATTATAACAAAACATCCCCTAATTTATATTTCTATTTAAGAACTTCAATGTTCTTGATCTTCATTTCTATTCTGTCGGGAAATAAGCAAATAAAGAAAAATGGAGGTTGCTCTTCTAAAGATACTCCAACATTTCATTCTGAAGACCATGACGGATCCGGCCCAAGCATACAAATGGTATGTTTCATTCTGAAAATGAATTGTTCCTTCACCATTTGTACAACTACTTGTTTGTTCTGCTTAATTTGGCATTTTCTGGTGAATACAGAATCGAATCTACCAATTTGGGTGTTCACAAATAGGAAGCTCTCAGATTACGGTCCAGGTGTAAGTTCGTGATGGGACCATTTTTGATAATTTGAAAGCAACACAATATGATGGTTTTAAATATACTTTTTCAGAGACTATCTAAACTCCTAGGTAGCTTTTTTTTTAGATGGATTTGGAAAGCTGATCAGTTGGATCTTGTATGGTAAATATTTTTGGTAGTAATGGTCAAATGTTTATCGATATTCTTAATTTTATTGTTTATGCTTTTATTTGGAAAGCTAATTACATACCTATTCAGATTGTTTCATAACATTGCTTCGAACTCCTGCTTATTGTCTTCCTTATCCATAAGTATCTTACCTTCAAAGCAATGCAAATATCTTGTAATCTAATGTCTAATTCTCTTAAGTAAAGCTGTTATATGAGTACTTATGAATGATACTAAAACTGAAATATTTCAGTGTTTGTTTTTCTATTCAATACTGCTCAGTATTTTTAAAGAAAGAAAAGATTAATGAGTTTCGATTACAAAATAGTCATTGGCAATAGTTAGATTTGTGTTAGTTTTTTAGTTTTTTTTTTAACTTTTTGGTTTTTAAGAACGTTTCAAAATGGGAGTTGATTCGCAAACGTTTGAAAAACTGTAAGGTTTTGGTAATTTACCCTTAGTTAGAAATGTAACCAATTTATATTTACTCTGGGACCATTTGCTATAAATAGGATTCGTCGTTAATAGATTGCTCCTCTAGTATTTTTATCAACCTACGCACAAGCAATCATCGTTTAAAAACCTTCATGTTCAACCATTTCAAGAAACCAACAACCTCTATTGAAGGAGAGAGTTGAAGCATTTAATGAGATTCAACCCAACATCTTATATCTCCATATAATTCACCTCTACATTGGCATTCTTTAATTTAAAAAAAAAAAAGGTTTACCCCTTATTTATATATATATATATATATATATATTAAGATTTCAAATATATATTATAAAATTGAGTTCATAATTTATAATTTTTTAAAATAAATTTTATGAAATTCGAAAAAATAAAATAAAATTTATGGGCTAGATACACTAATCCATATCCATGGGTAGAGGTGTAAGTGAGTTGAGCTACTCGTGAGATGTTCGAAATCGATTCAAAAAATACTTGAAAGTGACTCATTGTTCACGAGTTCGAGTCGAGTTTTTTCTTAAACGAGTCGAGCTCGAGCTCTATATTACTCGAGTCGTAAAGTTTGCGAGTCTTATTGAATTTTAGTATAGAAAGGGTAAAATGAGTCGAGTCGAGTCAAACTCGAGTACACAAAATTCAAGTCGAGTCAAACTCGAGTACACAAAATTCGAGTCGAGAATAATTATATATCAACAAAAAATTATTAATAAAAATATTGACGAGTTCTAACGAGTCGAGTTCAAATAGTTCGATTATCATTTCAGCTCGAGTTTGAGTTTGATTTGTTTTAACTCCACGAATTTAAGTTCGAGTTTAATATAATTTTTTCCGAGCTGAGTCAATTTTAGGTATATTCGAGCTCGACTCATTTACACCCCTATTCATTGAGTTGGCAACTATAATTTGAAAATTTTAAGATTATAAATTGTAAAAAAGAAAGTTGTAACGTTATTTGAGGGAGATAGTGTTGTTTTTGGAATGATATGTATGGGCATCCGATGCAGCATTAGAGAAATAGCAGAGTTTGGAGAGCAAATGAAATGTCCGAAAAATATATGGCGTTTTCTATTGAGGCCCATCTAAATTACGAAACAAAACAAAAGACCTGCAAAGATTCTCTTCTCACAGAAACACAAGTGGTGGTGGGAGTAAAAGATAGAAGAGAATAATTTGAAATCTGGTATGATGGTCCAACTACAGTTTTCCAGGTTAAATGGTCCACTTTTCTTTCTTCTCTTATCTTATTATTATTATCAACCACTTCTCTTGAATTGCTCACCTCTTTTTTATTTTATAGAAATTTAATTTTTAAAATAAAATTGAGCTTTTTGTGGGCCTCACTAATAATATCTATTCCATCGACCCATTGGGCTTTTGGGCCAAAAATACAAGAAATGGGCTGGACCACCCCAGATGCTTCTCATCCACAACCAAAGAGAAAGAAAGACGTGAAAGTTTCAAACACAATGCCCTTCACGTGCTTCCTCGACCAAATATCAGATACTCCGTCCAACCACGTGGCGACACGTAGTCTCGACACTTCATTTCCCGCGACAACCAACAACCTCTATCACTACCACTCTCACTCCCAATCATACTCATTTCGATTTGTTTTTCCTTATCGAAAAATATGACTCCGGTAACGGTCTTCGTCACGGCGACGAAGATAGCCGGAGCACTTGCGACGGTGACGGTGGCGGCCAACGCATTCTCCTTCTCCCGCTACCGGAAGAAAAACCTTCAGCCCTTCCAATCGCCGATCGACGAGTCCGATGACATTCTCGCTTCCTTCAATGTTGAAGGTCTGTCCATGAACTTGATTGTAGTGTGAAATCTAAACGCTTATGCAACTAATTTTTAGTGTATTGTTATTTGATTTCGCTTTTAATTCGTTGCGGATTGAGCTTATGTGTTTGTCTCCTTGTGATATTCAGGTGAAGGGGAGAATGGGTTTTTCTTTGGTTTGGCAACGGCACCAGCACATGTGGAGGACAGGCTTAACGATGCTTGGCTGCAGTTTGCGAAAGAAGAATCCGATGGAACATCAGCCCAACCAGCAGATGCAGTGATGGGTGCGGCCACTGCTGATGGTGGTTCCCAACTAGCTTCAGTATCTAGCAAAGAATCTGATGGGGAAATGAAGATTAAGAAACCTATTAAGATAGCCATGGAAGCTTTGATTCGGGGGTTTGAGAAGTACATAGAAGAAGAAGATGATGATAAAGAAGAAGTATCTTCCACAGGCGATCATAAAGTATCTGCATGGCACAATGTCCCCTACCCGTAAGCATAGAATATGATTTGATGTCTTGAAATTTGGATTTGAGTTCGGGACAAGGGAAACTTGATTGTTTCTATTGGTTTCAGGCAGGAGAGATTACGGTTTTGGTCTGATCCTGATACAGAATTGAAACTTGCAAAAGATACTGGCATTAGTGTGTTTCGCATGGGAATTGATTGGACCAGGATCATGCCTAAAGAACCAGTCAATGGGCTCAAAGAAGCTGTATATTCCTCTACCTCAACATACCTTTTTTCTGAGCTTGATATGTGGCTATTATAAAACATCATTTCAGAAAATTGTTTATTTGGCATGGATAAAATAATGTGTATGAAGTGCTGCGGGACGTGTGTATTCTTTTATATTTCAGCTGAGTTTATGCTTCGTTAAGATTCCTGATATTCTGTTTTAGGTTAATTTTGCAGCACTTGAGCGATATAAGTGGATCATCAATAGGGTCCGCTCTTATGGAATGAAAGTAATGCTGACCTTGTTCCATCATTCATTGCCACCTTGGGCTGCTGCATACGGTGGTTGGAAACTGGAGAAAACTGTTGACTATTTCATGGATTTTACCAGGTTGATTTTCTTTTTAGAGTATGAAAATCTAGTAGTAAGATCACGTATTCCCAATTTATCAGATTCTTATATTTTCATGGATTCTTTCAACAACAGACAAATATCAAGTTTTTATTGCTATTTCTTTTGTAGTTTGTCTGGACAAGAAAGCCGCCATGGCTTCAATTTTACTTCTTGCAGCAGTTTTTTTTGGCTTTTGAGGACTCTTTATCCTGCTATAAATTTGCTGAGGTCTTTTTCATTCTTTTTCTTCTGTAGGCTTGTTGTGGACAATGTGTCTGAATTAGTAGACTATTGGGTGACCTTCAATGAGCCCCATGTATTCTGTATGCTTACATATTGTGCTGGGGCCTGGCCTGGAGGTAATCCTGATATGCTGGAGGTGGCAACTTCTGCTCTGCCAACTGGTGTTTTCAACCAAGCCATGCATTGGATGGCCTGTGCACACTCAAGTGCTTATGATTATATCCACGAAAAGAGGTTTCCCTTCCCTTAAGACTCTTAAGAAGAAAAGAATATTCAGGATGTTAATATTATTATTATTTTCCATCTAAATGTAACAATTTGTATAATCAGATGTTATGTTTCTACTGGTAAACCACATCTCTTACCAAACTAGGTTGCATCTGACTAACTAGAAGTTTCTGACTATCTTTGTGGCCTCAATTTTAGCTTTCTGAACTGTGCTCTGTTTTCAACAGCGCTATGTCAAAGCCAATAGTTGGCATAGCCCATCACGTAGCCTTCATGCGACCCTATGGTCTCTTTGATGTAGCTGCTGTTACACTGGCTAATTCTCTCACTCTTTTTCCATACGTGGATAGTGTATGTGACAAACTGGATTTTATAGGCATCAACTACTATGGACAGGTTTCTATTTAACCTTTCTAGCCTAATAACTGACAAGTTTGGTCATATTAACATACTAACTTCTGCATTGGCAGGAAGTGGTTTCTGGTGCTGGTCTGAAGCTGGTTGAGACAGATGAGTACAGTGAGTCTGGACGTGGTGTATATCCAGATGGCCTGTATCGCGTGCTAATAAAGTTCCACGAAAGATACAGGCATCTGAACTTACCCTTTATCATTACAGAGAATGGGATTTCAGATGAGACTGATCTAATCCGTCGGCCATATCTTATTGAACATTTGCTTGCTGTTTATGCAGCCATGAAAAGGGTACCGACAAGTTTCTACAAGTTTGGTTTAGTTTCCAACACTATCAGTTTGTGATCATTCTATGGTTAATTTACAGGGTGTACCTGTACTTGGGTACCTGTTTTGGACTATTTCTGACAACTGGGAGTGGGCTGACGGTTATGGTCCCAAGTTCGGACTTGTTGCAGTTGATCGTGCTAATGGACTTGCTCGTGTTCCACGCCCTTCATATCACTTATTTACCAAGGTTTCCATTCTCCTATTGTTGTATAAGGCTATGTTATCTTTGTTTGGCTGCACCTGCCCTATACTCCTGTGTTACATTTTAATCTTGCTTCAGGTGGCAACCTCAGGTAAAGTCCTAAGGGAAGACCGGGTTCGTTCATGGAATGAACTCCAAACAGCTGCCAAAGAGAAAAAAACACGACCATTCTGTCGTGCAGTAAATAAACATGGTTTGATGTATGCAGGTAAATGAGGGATTCCAGTGTCCCAATTTCTTACATATATTGCATGTATTGATGTTGTTGGGCTTATCTTTTATTTGGAGTTTGTTCATATTATTTGTGGTACCAGGAGGACTTGATGAGCCAATACAGAGACCTTACGTCAAACGAGATTGGCGGTTTGGACACTATCAGATGGATGGTTTACAGGACCCATTGAGCCGCTTATCACGATTGATTTGGCAACCATTCTCTCCTATAAAGAAAAGAAAACCTCAGAAGGACGATGATGAATTAGTCGTTGAGCCACTATTATACTAGCATCACAATCTCTTATCACTGCATGTCCACTGTAGTCAGATTCCTCCATATTCAGATCAAGGTAAATCTAACATACAATTAATTATTTTGTTCTCCATACAAGTTCTCAAAATGTAAATAACTGAGGATGTTTTATCTTGGTTTTGCAGTGAGGAATACTTATTGGATGCTTATGAGGTATTGGGTACTATAAATACAAATAGATGGTCAGGAGTAGAACTTAGCAGTTATTCTTCAAGTAGACACTAGGTAAAATGCAACGATAATAGAACAAGCTCATGTGAATGAAGTCACTGTTGCAGTAACAACAACAGTAAATGCAAATGAATTGCATCCAATTATTCTTGACATTGACCAAATAGATTGAGTTTGGCCATCAATTTCTTCCAAACATGTTCTTTGTTTGCGTGGAAGATTAGAACGGAATCTAACTTGCACGGCTACGCATATTCTTACAACCAAACCAAGAAGCGATTTTAAGTATATTCGAATGCATATCGAAAAAGCTTAAACACAGATTCAAAATACCTGACAATCCCATACACGTATTCCTTCCATTTCTTCAATTGAACATACTTTAAAATTCCATTAACGCTATCGTTTTTATTTGCATATTAGTAACATAATAATATTTGATAAATGATATTATTTGATATATTAACAGGCTATAGAATTCCAATATGTAGTTACTATTTACAGTTGTTTGTTAGGCTGGAACAAAGAAATGGGAAAGGATTTAGACAAACCAGCAGCAGAAGTCTTGAAGGTAATAATGGAGGAGGCATTAGAATCACAATCTTGATGTACAACAGAGATTTCAGACAGCGAAATCCTAAGCAAGAACTCTCTGGCCCTGACACCTGTAAGGTTCTTGATTCTTTTAGGCTCTAAATAAGCAGTGACCAAACTGTCCAACTGCAGAACAACATTGTTAATTCTGTACCGAGTGGTGGGCTTGTCATGTAGCTGTAGCCTCAGCCAAACAAACCCTACTTCCTCGACGTATCCACATTCCTCGATGAGATGTTGAGAAGCCAATAAATCCGCCGGCAAACCAATTTCTGATAGTAATGACGTCAGCTTCTCCCTGCATTTGTGGTCTCCATGCCACACCTCTGCTTTCGCTTGCATTTCTTCTGTTACTCGACCCTTCTTCTCCATGATCATGTTTGGCTTTTGTTAATTTAGGAGAGGAGAGATATAATACGGAATTATTCCTTCCTGTTTAACACGTTTATCTTTTCTATTCTCTTTATTTATAATCAATCTTCTTGTTTTATAAATATAAGGCTATTTACATGATACTCTACTTATTTTTTCAAATTTTTGGTAAACCCCACTTCGTTTTAAACTTATGTTACCAACTACCCCTACTACCAAAACCTAAATAGTTTTGGTGACTTTAATTACACTTTAAGTGAAACGAGCTACGGAGATTGATTTGAAGATATTATTTGTAGGACCCGAACGAACACGAGCACTAGTACTCGTGAACGTTCGTGAACAGATCGGTCAAAACTCGTTTAATATTTAAACTAGTGTGGAATGTATCTTGAGATATGTAATTAAACATATTAAGAGTTGATGTGATATTTCTCGAATATTGGATGAGCATACTATTATTATGAGGATAATGTTACATATATCGCTGGCTTAAAGGATGCTACAACAAAGTAGATTGGACAAATCATATATATATTTTCGAAAATTTTCTACATCTTAAGTTTCATGAATCCAACTAAAAACATATTCGATCCTCTAACTATTTATTTAATTTAGTAAAAAAAAAAATTAACAACTTTAACTTTTGAGAAGTTAGTACATGGAATCATTTCTAGTCGAAAGATTGATTATGAGTGTATTTTTTAGGGGACTATCAATCTAAATTTCAAGTATATTATTTTTGTCTTCTTCCAATTTTTTTTCCATTAAATTTTTTAGAAAAAAAATTATAAAATAGTTTAAATAAAGTTTAAAATTTTAAAAATAATCCAAAAAAAATTATTTATATTTTTTATTTATTTAAACTTTGATATTTAGAAATAGCTTTTAATAGCTGTGAAGGTCTATGAATGACTATTTTTTAAAAGTGAAAGTTTGAAATATTATTTTTCTAAATTTTTTTAAATTGAGTTATATAATATAAATATAAATTATACATTTTTGGTTTAATAAAATTTTTAATGAAAGAGTTAAATAGTGAAAATCTAAAAATAAATATTGTAAATTATACAGAAAATTTAATTTTCAACGGTTAATTTCTTAAATTTTTTATACACGAGGTTATATTTTAATCAACCAATCTCAAAGTGTCCCGTTTCTATTGAAATTGTAATGACTTGCCTATGAAAAGAAAACAAAGATCATGAATAACATTGTCTAGTTTGTCGGGCAATCCCATTTTCTTATATTTCGTCTATTTTATATTCTCATTTTGTTAGTTAATTTATAGCACTAATGTCTTTTTTATTTTACAAAATTAAATGAAATTTAGGAATGTTGTTTTTACATAAAATATGGATTTGGAGGAGTGATTCTAATCTATGTAAAAACCACAGACACCATATCGTAAGTTATAGTTCGGACTCTTTATAGAAAGGCCTTGCCAACCCAATTCAGTTGGGCTGTTTGGTCCGGCCCAATAAAGCTGTTTATGAAGATGAATATGACGTGGAATGGAATTAAGTACCGACTTTTCAACGATCTTTAATCTAATCCATTTCGTTTCACTCCAATCACACCACTCCAAAATGTGTCTGATTTTCGATCGATCCTCGATCGCCAACACAACCCTAGAAGTAATCCATCAAAATATGAATCCAGTGAGAATACCCACCTCGTGAATCTCATCTGGGTAAGCAAAGATCGGCCCTTTTCTTAATTTTTTTTATCAATTTGATCGATTGTTCATTTGTGGGGTTGGGTGTCTTCTGATTCTGATATTGAAAAATATGACTTTTTTTTCTGACGATGTTGTACAGTTGATTCTGTCTAGATTACCTGTTAAGTCACTTTTTAGGATGAAAACCGTTTGCAAACATTGGTACAGGTTAGCTTCTGATAAGTACTTCATTCAAATGTTCAATGAGATAGCTGCTAAGAAGCCTATGTTGTTGGTAGAAGTTTCTGATGCCTTGGAATCACAGTGTAGCCTTTTATGTGTTGATAGCTTGAGGGGTGTCTCCGAGTTTTCTTTAGATTTTTTACATACTAGAGTCAAGGTTCGGGCTTCTTGTAATGGCTTGTTGTGTTGCTCTAGTGTTGCCAATAAGGGTACTTATTATGTCTGTAATCCGGTCACTAGAGAGTTGAAATTGCTTCCCAGGAGGAGTGAAAGGCCTTTCACTAGATTTTATCCTGATGGAGAGGCTACATTGGTTGGCTTGGCATGTGATTTAGTCACACATAAGTTTAATGTTGTGTTGGCTGGCTACCATCGCACTTTTGGCCATCGGCCTGATGGGACTTTTATATGTTTGATTTATGATTCGGAGACAAATAAGTGGAGGAAATTTGTTTCGTTACAAGAAGATCAGTTCAGTCATATGAATAGAAACCAAGTTGTTTTCGTCAATGGGATGCTTCATTGGCTGACCGGTACCTGTTCTTGTATACTTGCACTTGATTTAGATTGTAATGTATGGAGGAAGATTTCATTGCCAGATGAAGTATGCTATGGGTCGGGAAACAGGATGTATTTATTAGAATCCGATGGCTGCTTATCGGTTATTCAAATTTCTGATGTGTGGATGAAAACATGGGTGATGAAGGATTACTCTGCGGAAGAATGGCAAGCTGTGGATACAGTGAGTCTTAGATGCATTAAGGGACTTGTACCTAGTATTTTTCCGATTAGTCAGACCGGTGAATATGTATTCTTTGCAACGCATAAGCAGGTATTGCATTATCATCGCAAGAGTAAGCTGTGGAAAGAGATGTACTGTGTGAAGAATGGCTCCACATTGCCATTGTGGTTTTCTGCACATGCATTTCGGAGCACAATTTTTTCCTGTAATTAAGGTTTGTTTATTTCGCAATACAAACTTGCACATAAAGTTCTCATTGCAAGTATTGCTTTCTTTGATTTGGTGATTACATATATCCTAAACAATGTGTAAGTCAGCTTGTAATTATATAAGGTCTTTTTGACATTTGTTGCTATTAACTTTGATGTAGAATAATTGGCTCATATTTGCTACTATCAGTAGCAGAATCTGCCTATTGAGCTGCAATTGTAGTATCTTGTAATTGGTTCCTAGTAATCTCCCTAGCATAATTAAATTCACGCAAGGCCGGCGGCAACCAATCTAATTCCATAACAACATAATAAACAAGTCTATCATTGATTGTGAGAGAATTTCAAAATGTTTTTACAAGCAGTGTATACGAGTTTGCAATAAAATTAATGCTTTGAAATGTGAAAATCAGAGTATAACATAGAAATCAAAATCTACTCGTCTGCAGACGAGTGATGAGGATAGCTTGACCAGATATCTTCCCATGTTCTGTGTCCATCAGTGACATCCTTCACAACTGTTGCAGCCTCATCCACTTTAACACGGATTTGATCCTTGCTGTCCCTCTCTCGGATTGTCACTGAATCTTTTGAATCTACTGTTATTGCAAAGGGCACACCCAGTTCATCTGTTCTAGCATATCTTTTCCCGATCGAAGTACCTGGAGACAGTAAAATGTTAGCTAGTATGGTCTTTTAAATCAGATGATATCTAAATATAATGCAATGGCTTATTTGTCCTGAGGTAAACTATTATGGTCTTTTAGATTAGATATCTAAATAGAACACAGAGGCTAATTGTCCTGAGGCAAACCTGTGATGTCAATCTTGTGTGAGATTCCAGCAACTGTCAACGACTTAGAAATAACTTTGGCAACCTCCTCATATTGTTGATTTTGAACAAGTGGGAAGACCGTGCACTTAATAGGTGCCACAAGTGGAGGAAAACGAAACACATTTAGCTGTTCATCACCAGCTTTACTTGGCCTTGTATAGAAAGAATGCTCATAGAGACAGTATATTATGCGGCCAATACCAAATGATGGTTCAATCACAGATGGTGTAAAAACTCTCTGGTGCTCTTTCTTTTTCTCCTTTGAAATCGAAAGCATGTTCTTCTTAATGGTCACATTTTTATCAAGGGTACAAACATAAAACTCTGCTTCTCCCTTGAATTCCAATTCAGCTTTCATGCCCATTGCTTCTTTTTCATTCATTGCCTGGTAAAGGTAGGTATTATTAGCATACAGTTAAACAAGTAGTGCGACCAGCTTGCAACATATCAATAAGAGATGATCAATGTTCTTGTTTACCTCCAAAGCTTCAACTACATTCTTCTGCTGTCCCTTAAATGCAAGACCCAGCTCTTTTTTAACAGGAGCTATAACCAATTTCTGAAATGTGCCAAAAGGCTAATAATTAATATGATATCCAACAGGGAATAAAAACAATAAAGTGACAGTATTTCAAAAACTGATACAAACTACTACTATATAAGGCAACAAAAGCAGTACCTCCACTTCCCTAGGTTCTGAAAATTTCTCTTGTGCAACCAAAGCAACACCACTCTTGTCCTGTTAGTAGCAGCATTTGAAGCACCATGAGTAAGAGGTAAGCTAATGATAGTAAAGTGTCATAAATCTAACTTCATATTCTGAACAAATAACAAATACAAGTTTCCCAATGTAACATTATATTAATAATGAAAACTGAATCAAATTCACAACTAAATTGGAATATAGGAAGCAAATTCTTACTGTGTGAGCCTTTAAGTCATATGCAGATCTATCTGCAATACCAACACACTCAATCCACCCATAGGAACACTCAATCTCAGCATCCCAGCAGTCAGCAGCATAGTGGGCCATTTCATTAGCAAGATGCTGCCTGAAACGCAAGCGACTTTTATCTATACCAAGTCGTGTCAGGAAGAGGTATACTCTCCCAATGAAGTAGCCAAGAGTTTGGTTGTTTACAATCCCCTGAAAAACAGTGAAATTGTTATCATGCCCAAGCAAAGAGGATGCCAGAAACCACATATGGTCTTTAAGAAAATTCAAAACTACACATTAGATTACAAACTGACCTTTGATACTGCTTCACCAAGAGGAATGATTCTTGCAGATTGACCAGACATTTGTTCTTCCCTTGGGAACATCAAAAACTCCAAATTCACAACATCTGAGTATTTTGGATGAGACTTGTCATCAGGATCAACAAAGTGTTCAATCTCTGCTAGGGTGAATTCTCGAACTCGGAGAAGACCTTGGCGAGGAGAAATCTACAAGTACAGCAATGATATTTCAAAAGATGTAAATCTCTTCCTCATTCAAACATCATGCACACAGTTGCAGAGGAAGAACCAAACCTCATTTCTAAATGCTTGACCAATTTGAGCTGCAGCAAAAGGCAACTTGTTTCCATTGTAATAATACAGGTCCTTAAAATTCACAAATATGCCTTGGGCAGTCTCAGGCCGCATATACCTACACCAGTAGTTGCAAACATCAGACAACAGTAAAATTGAACGAAAACATGGAAACTTAAGAATCTATACACAACTCACCCAGGTGCCAAACCAGATGGACCAATTGATGTCTGAAACATGAGATTAAATGGGTAGGGATCGGAAAGGGCGTTCTTGGTATCTGGAGCAACAATACCATATCCCTTGATTTTGGCTCCGAGCTCTTCAGGGGAGAGATCATCCAAGATGGCGAGTACCTTCTTGAATTCTGCAGCTTTCTCAGCAGATATGGTAAGGTCTTTCTCCAGTTTGTCCTTGCAAAAATCCTTGAGCAAGTGGTCAGCACGATAACAAGTGCCGGTCTTTTCGTCCTTGACCATAAGGTCAGTAAACTTATCAACATGACCAGAGGCTTTCAGCACAACCTCCGGCGTCACACACGGACAGTCAACCTCTAACATATTCTCCTCCAGAACAAAATGCTACACATCGCACCAACAGAAACATTTATCATTTCATTTGAAATTCAATCAAACGTAATTTCAATTTCATAATCGAAGCATACCTGGCGCCAGAAAGAGAGGACGTTAGACTTGACCGAGCAGCCAGGTGGACCATAATCGTAAAGACCAGCAACACCTCTGTAAATCTTGAAAGAAGGAATGTAAAACAGACGGCGTTCAAGAGTGTTAACCACCGATTGACGGAATGCCTCTCTGTTAAGGGAGTTAGAGCCACCGCTACCACTGACAACACTCTGGAGCTCCTTCTCGATCGAGGCTTTTTCCAGCTTCAACCGGTTCAGTGCTTCGATGGCGGCATCAATTTCAGATGCGGGAGCCTTGGAAGCCTTGAGAGCCCTGACGGCGTTGCCTTGAGACTCGACGGCTGACAGCTTCTCGGCTAAGTTTCGCCGGAGAGATTCCTCGGTTGCGGCGGCCATAGGCGGGAAATGGTGGCGTGCTAGCGCGTGGGATAAACGCGAGGATAGACGAGAGAAAAATGATGAAAGCAGAGTGCGCGCACTAGGGTTTAGTGTGACAGCGTGAGTCATAAAAGATTTTATTGGTGTGGCACTGATATTTTGAATCCACTGCTTTTCAACAGCTGTTTGGGAATTGGGTTTATTTCATTCCACGTGGGTTTTGGGTTGCATTTGCCGTGCCATTACTGCATTAGTCACACTCGCAGACCTCACCCCATCTTGCTCTACAACCCCCTTCTGCTAGTTACTGTGTCCTCAATGCAGTTAATTCAGTTTCCATTTCTATGTTCTCTCAACTGTCTGTTATCATAAGATTCCTTAATTTAGATTAGCAACAAATTTTGGGGTTAAGGTCGGGGCATGGAGAGGTCTGTCTGTTCCTCTGCAATTTTTGCTATTTGTACAGTGCTTTTAGATCATTCAAATGAGGTTTCTCTTAACATAATCCCAATATGGAATTCAAAGTTCTTTAAAATATAAGATCAGTTGTCTCTACCAAGTTGTTAACATTGCAATTCAGTTCTTTAATATGTAAGATCACCTGTCTCAAGCAAGTCCTTAACATCATTCAATTGAAACCCATAAAGAAACATTATCATAACCACAGTTTCAAAATGACATGCTGCCTGCTAAATTCATATTTCATAGTCATGGAAGAACCCATTACATTTCATATCAACACAAAATTGGATCCTAATACAGATAATAAAACTGCAACAAAACTAGAATCCAGAAATAAGCAAGCATCCATGACAGTAGCATATCGCTATTACTGCAATAGTGAATCCAGTTCTTTGCATCAAGTGCAGACATATATGCTCACAAAAAGCAACACCTTATCTTCTTCTTTTTTTCCCATTTTTACAGCTACCATTAGTTCAATAAAACCCAGGAAATGGTAACAAAGCAGAGTTAAAATTCAAACCCCAGTTGAGCCGAAACCACCATCACCTCTAACAGTGGAGTCCAAGTCCTCAACCTCCAGAACATCAGGAGTCACTATCTTCTCGATTATGAGCTGTGCAATCCTATCACCTACTTTAACATCAAAATCAACATCTGAGTGATTGAACAAAATCACGCCCACCGGTCCTCTATAATCCGCGTCTATCACTCCCGCACCAACATCAATTGAATGCTTCCACGCCAGTCCAGATCTCGGCGCTACGGAACCAGACAATAAAAACTTAAGATCCAGACGAAATAAATAGAAACCGCCACAAACATCGAGAGATACTCACCGACACGAGCGTAGGTCCCTGCAGGTACGGCGATGCTGAGATCGGTTGGAACCAGCGCTTTTCCTCTGGCTGGGACTTTCGTCTCCGCCGCACTGTGCGATGATTAGAGAAAATTAGAGACAAAAATAGATTCGAAAGAGAAATTAGGGTTTCGTTAAGTTAAAGATTATTACCTGGAGAGATCATAACCGGCGGCGAGAGGTGAGCCTCTGGAAGGCAAAACAGCCTTGTCCGAGAGCTTTTTGACTTTGAAAAAAGAAACGGCTTCTTCAGGTACTCCGTTTTCATGGAGTTTGGGAATCTTCTGTGCTGGCTCCTTCACTTCTGGGCTGCCGCTTTGTGCCATTCTCAGAGTGATTTTGCGGAGGTTGAGAGAGTTATGGAGGAGGAAATGATAGCGACCACGATTGTTATGGTTATATAGAGAAAATCCGGCGATTTTTGGTATCCAAAATTCTATGGCGCCAACGGTTCCCGCCATTTTGTTTTTATGTTTTTTTCTCCTTTTTGATGAATTTCTCACCTAACCTTGTAATTCACAGCAGGGAAGGTAATCATTTATGACTAACCTCGTAAAAAACGCTAGGCTCCTAGTATTCCCCATTTAAGATTAAATTTTCGAGTTTTTAAGTATGAAAAATATATATATATATATATAATCAGATGGAAAATAATATTTAGTAAAAATTTTAACCATAAAGAGAAAATGTTAAATCGATTTTATTATTGAGACATAGTAATATACTATTTAGAATAGTTACAGAATGAACACATAATACATAAGGGTTATTTTTAAAAACCACTCCATTTTTGAAACATTTTATTTCTAATACCCGGTTTTACAAATTTATACTAAACCACCCAAAACCACCCAAAATTAAAATCACCCGTGGTTTTGTGAGGTGTATGTGGTTTTGGTGAGGTATGAGTGGTTTTGTGTTTTTAGGTGGTTTTTGTGTTTTTGAGTGGTTTTACTAATTATTTAGTTTTAATAATTTTTAAATTTTTGATTTAACAATTTTAGTAAATTTTTAAATATTTTATTAAATAATTTAAATAATTTCTTTTATAGTTTTAGAAAATTTAATTTTTAATTCATTAACTTTAGTAATTTATAGTTTTAATTTCTTACTTTTATTTTTACTAAACTACAACTAGTATCAAATAATTTTAAAAAATTTTAATTCTTTTATTTAATTAGCTGAATAATTTTAATAGTTTTTATTTTCAACCTTTAATTTTTAATTCTATACATACAACCAAAAATTATCTATCTCAAATAGTTTTTAATGAAAAATTGAGTTTTATTTTATATTTATTTTCTCAAAAATAAAATAACTATTAAATATATCAATATTTTTTAATTACTTTTCAATTTTAAATATTTTTTTTTTTTTGATATTTATTTTTAAGAAACTACAAATTATAACACAATAATAATATAAATTTTTTTAATAAATTTTCAAACATACTTATAATTAAATAATCTCTTATAGCAGATTTAGTAAATTAAAAAAAAAAATTTAAATAAAAATTATTAAAGATTATTTAACCAAATATTAAAAATAATTAAATCTGCATAATAATTTTTTTAATTTAGTAAATTTTAAAAATAAAAATAAATATTAACATTATTAAAAATCATTAAATAAACATTTAAAAAGTAGTAAACTATATAATAAATTTTTTTTAGTTTAGTAAAATTTTAAAATTTTTTAAATAAAAAATATTTAAATTATTTAATAAAATATTTAAATTTTAGTTAAATTATTAAACAAAAAATGAATAGTTATTAAAACTAAATAATTAGAAAAACCACTCAAAAATACAAAAACTATTCACTAACACAAAAACCACTCACACCTCACCAAAACCACTTGTGATTTTAATTTTGAGTGGTTTTAAGAGTGGTTTGGTGTAAGTTTGCAAAACCAGGTATTAGAAGTAAAATGTTTCAAAAATTTGGTAGTTTTTGGAAATAACCCTAATAAATAAACTATTGAGAAACATAACACAGCATAATGATCAAATACCCCCGGGTCGGTGACCAAGGCCACCAAAATCCAAACCGTATTCATGGATCTCTTTCAAACATTGCCTATCAGTATCATAAATGTTTCTTATCCAAAAACTGGCCTGGCCTGCCTATATGTCAACCTTACAATAAAGATCACTTGCTCTTCTTCACAGGCCCACGCGCACAAATTTCCTAATCAACGTCCACACTACTCTGAAAATATCTTCAACCAAATGACACTGATTTATAAAATATTTATTTAATTTTTTCCTTTCAAAAAAAAAAAAAAAAAAAAAAAAACTTGGAAGAATTTTGCTTTCAGATTTGCGGCCCAATGTGTTCCTACTCCACATTTTCAATGTGAAGCTGAAGATAAAGCATTCCTTTGTCTAGATGAGCTCACATTTTTATCAGATTCAATCACAGAATGTCATTTAACAATGAAGATTTAATAGAAATAATGAATAAATTTCCTGTTACACAAATCTCCTACATAGTTAAGAATGTATGAGAAAAGGACCATATATTACAATGCTAATACCACCATCAGCCAACCCACAAAATGAGAGAAAACAGACAGTATGGTGATCAGGCTTGGTCCATTCTGAACTTCCTGCATTGGCTTTACTTACTAGAACTCACTTCCTCTCTAACCACTCTTGCCTAAATTGGAAGGTCTAGCTTCTCCAGTTCTAGGACCGCTAGCAAACCGAGGACTAGGACTTTGCTCTCCTCTTAGTTCACTTACACGCGGACTGTATACCTTATCTTCAAAGCTACGGTAGGTTTTAAATTCTTTGGTTGGAGTTGCACTGCTGCTACCAAGCTTAAGACTGCAAATGCGTCTAAATTCGCCTCTGCCTCGTGTAACCATTCCATCTAATATCTCTCCATCATCTGCAAATGAAGCAGCCCTACTACTCAGCTCCCTTTCCTGAAGCACAAACAGAAAACACAAAACTCAGAACATGCTACTAGATGACCTATACAAGTTGACACTCGAACATTTTGAGCATTAAATAAAACTGTTAGGCAGTTTACTAGTATAAGAAGGTGAGAACTCACTGATGGACGGTTAAATGATAAAGCTGGCACTTCTTCATACTCAGCTGCATCTAAATCCTGGAGGTGTGCACTTTTGAAAAACTTGGGCAAAATGTATTGTCTGACAGGGACTAAAAGCATGATCATAAGAGGGAATAGGACTCCAGCAATTGGAACCCATGTAATCCCAAAGCAGACCAACAAATAAACAGTCTGGAAAATGGTGAACACTACGATTGTCTTGAAAGGTACAGTTTCCACAAATGTGGCATGATAGTCCTCCAGTACTCTGCCACAAAAGCAACTCAAGTTATTTATCCGTTCTAATGAATAAAGATGATGAAAATCCTAGTGGAGAAAGAGTTGAGATTCTGTACTTGTATCTTCTGCTTGGAGCAGTGAACATCAATAAGATCCGCTCCCAGAACTGGTTACCAGGTAAACTTTCGATCGCCATATAGGCAAAATATCCCCAGAGTACTGAAGTTGGGATCAATTTGAGGACAGGCATGGCTGCAACACATCCTCCTACCATTATAGATTGGAGCAAGTTACTAACCCGTTGTTCTTTGACTTCAACTGGCAACAAATCATCAACCTCTTTCTCAATATCAAACGCTTTGTCATCAAGAGGGCCTTCAATATTTCCCATGTTTGAAGCTTTCAACTCCTTTAGTCCCTTTTAACCAAACAGGTTTTAGTCAATATTACAAGTTACAAATTGTTGGCAGATTACACGATGGAAGTTTCAGACACTTAGCTGTTGTTCTAGAGTACATACAAACCTATATAGATAGAAACTGATGTCAAACTAACATACCTGAGCAGCAGATGGTTCTTGAACGTGAAGAGGGGATTGCATCTGTTGATATGCTTCTTGCATGCTGTTGTACACTTGTCCCAAGCTCAAATTTCTAGTCATACACTTGCGAGCAGCTGTCACAAGTTTCTTGCGAAGCAACTGCAAGTAATAGGTTCTCAGATTAAGAGTGACGATTTTGGCAAGAAAAATGGAAAGTGGAGAGTGACTAGGTCCTAGTAGACACATTAAGTCTGATAATATTTAGGCCAAAGACAACATGTACATGGAGTGCCTACCTGGTGCTTCAGGGTAGCCAAACTTTTAGTGTGCATTGGCGATTGTGGAATCACGCCATTAGCCGGGGGGATGCCAATCAAACCACAGATTATAACCTAGCAGTTGAAAAGAATAATGGATATTTAGTGGTTTATGTTCAACATCAGAAGAGAGATGGGAAGAGAAAAGAAAAAGAGTGTAGTATAGAAGATTGTTAGCAAAAGAACATTAGTTACCATAAATCCTAGAAGAAGCAAATCATAATGAAAAGCAGAAGGTTTCCTCAAATTGAATTCTTGCTGCTGTGCAAGCTGAGATGCGACACTGTGGTCAAAATAGTAAAGCACAGCGATCATTGTTGCTGGAATGAAAGCTCCAATAATATATAGAACTGGCACATTAAACATGTCCTGTCAAGTTTTAAACATTAATCAGTTGGTATATTGTTCGGATGTTAAGAGATCAAAATTTAATAAAATTGATAGAAGGTTCTTTCCCTGAAACTTCCACTTAGCGTCCATACCTTTATGACAGTCCAATTCTCATATGCACCAGGTGACCATGGATTTGGACTCATAAGGCGCCTTGGTACTCCTTTTGGAATACTACCAGCAGGTATGAAAGAAATAGCAGTCCAAACTAGAACCATCAATGGCACACCATAATCTGCTATGAAACCTCGCAATGACCCTGAAGAAGAACAAGATATAATAAACAACAAAAGCATTAGAATAAAAGACAATTTATCTGTCCAGAAACTTGAAATGGCAGCAAGTTAAAAATTCGAGAGAGCTAATAAAAATTACCAGACCCATAACGCCAGGCCCTTGCTTTTCTGCTTCTCAAAGCGGTATGTAGAAGGCCAAAAGCCAATACCAAAGCAAACATCCCATTGGCGAATCTCCATGAAAGTTGGAACTCAATCAAACTTGGATTCCCTCTTTCGGGTATGCGGAATTCATCAATTAGTCCCTGAGTAACAAAGTTAATAACAAAATCTGAATCTCATACTTTTGCATAGCTAGTCCAATTAAGGCATGCTATGTAGACCTCATGATAGTGAGACATAAGATGTTGAGAGGACAGAAACTTTTCTTACTTTGATGGCCTCCTGCATAAAAAGCATTGCAATAAGAAGGCCGAACAATTCCCCTGCTAGGCGAGTGAACCGATTGATAATGGAGCAAGCTCCCAGGATAGCCAGAAGGAAGAGCAAGATGGCAGTCCATATGCATACCCTTCACAATTAATCGACTATTTCAGCATATTACAAAAGAGAAAAACCAAACAATCACAAATTGAAATCTTATGAATTCCAATAAATGTTTTCCAAGATCAAACTAACAAAAAAAAAAAAAAAAAAAATACCATCCAGTCCATGCTAGAAAGAGCTTTGAACCCAAATCAGGCCTGCTGTTTGCAAATTTGAACATGAATGTGTACATGATTACAGTTGGCTCAGCAACTCCAAGAATCAGCAGAGGTTGCCCTCCAACAAAAGAGTGAATGATTCCACATAATGCGGTAGAAGCTAATGTTTGTACCGCCGTAAGAGTACCATCTATAGATACAAACAAAAATAACATTAAAAAAAAACTATTGATTCAACCCAGTTATAAATACTTGATGAAAACGAGTTACAAAGTGTAAAGACGGATGTCATTACCAGTATCCCTTTCCAACTGTTCACCAAATGAAATTACAGGAATTGCAGATGCAAAAAATATATACATTGTAGGCGCCAGAATCCTAACACATTCGAAAATTTAAGTCGCAAACCAAACAGCCAAGCATTACTCTTGATTCTGCAAATTTAACACAAGATCTGAAACACCATTGTACCTGAAGCCTGAACTAAAGCCACTAGTCCAGTCCTGCCTATAACACGTCAATCTCCCTCGAAGATCATTCTTGATTCCTTGGAATGGTACAAAGCTCTCTTCCATGATTGCTTGCTACCAAATCCCTCCCTCTACCCAATCTTTAATTAGTTCAACACAGATGCCACATTCACAGTGAACTCAAAACAAAATCTGCAAAGCAAAGACAAATGAAATCATGCAAAGAAAAATCTAGTATTGTACACATTACAAAGTACTAATCAGAATCACGAAACACACTGCATCAAATCTAGTGAATACAAAAACCAGCTTTACTAACCCTTTAGCTTGAAATGAAGAATGAATGCGTGTTGACAGATATTAAAAGTAGTAACAGAAAAGGCTAAAGGACGTGTAATAAAGCAACCCCAGAAAGTGAAAAAACACCAATGCGAATCAATATAAACAAACGCTAAACAACACATTTGTGTAAAGATACAGATCATGTAAAAGCTGAGATGCAAAGTAGATTAAGCACTCACTCACCCACCACCAAATCGAACAAGAGAATGCGTTTTGGAGAGAATTTAATAGATAACATGTGATTGGAAATGGAAAATCTTCAATGTATTATGTAATAGAGTGACAGAAGTGCCAGTCAATGACCAGCTAGACTGTTAGGAAGAAAACAAAGCCTTTTCTGCCATAAGTACAAAAGTGTTCTGATTGAGTTTTCATTGTTTAAGATATTTTATTTAAGATTCTGTATTTCTCACATTATTTTATTATATATTAAAATTGTGATCAGTAGATGGTGAAATTGGTTTGCAGTGGTGCTGCTACAATAAGACAATATCAACTAAACAAATGGGTATGTTTTTCTACATGGAGAAGGACATTCTATATAAATAATTTAGTTGTCGGTTATGTATTGTATTTGTATGCGTCAATCAAGGGTCTGGTAAATAATGGTCAAGATTTGGAAATTATATTTTCCAGTTTGAAAAATCAGATCCAGCAATTATCTTAAATAGAGACTTTAAATTAAACCAACCCAAGTAAATGCCTATAATGAATACTACATCATGTTACAGAACAGAAATCACAGCTGGAATATTTAATGTAAAAAAATTAAAAAGGAAAAACTCATGTCACACGGTTTTCTTATTATTAGTTGATTGTGAAGTATAAGTTGCACCAAACCTTAATTATTGAGGACCATTATCGCTTTAATAATACAAAAGAAATGATTAAACTCCACTTAGTAATGATTCATTGGATTTTTCATAATTTGGAGAGTGTCATTGTCTGTCTTTCTACCGAAAATTATGATATAACAACATTAAACATTACTTCCAAGCTACATTCAGTGAATCAACAATAAATGGGCTGATTCAAACTTCAACTGAAACTAACATAAGAGAAGTTTATCATTTGTACTTGTTGTAACATACATACTACATGTTTATTGTTTTCTTCTCGGCATTTAAGACTAAATGACTTACATTTTGCTTAATTTGAGATCTTCATTTATGCAGTCACCTCTTCCTTTCCATTGTACTCCTTGCTCGCTGCACAACACGAACGAATTCATAAAACAAAGAAAAGTCGAAACCAAGTTGATTATGTGGCTGTGCAGCTTTGGGAGGTGAAGGACATGGATTCTGACAAACTATGAGGTTGATCTCTCCGAATTGATCCATAAGATTCATGAGTTTTTTGGTTGTTAGCGTCTGAATGCCTTCTAACTGCACCAGTTCTCCTGTTTGTTGACTTGTTTCCCACCATCTCTTCAGAATTCTTCTATTAATTTCAGAAGTCTCTATTGAGATAACACCCTTCAAACGGATGCCAAGCCGGTTTAGAGCAACTTCTGCTCCACCAATGCCACTGAAGACCGATAACAGTGTTAGCCCATCCGGAAATGCAGACTTCAGAACTGAAAGATGGTATCCGAGTGTATCGGTCTGAATGCAGAGTCGGAGTGATTCAAGTCTCTGGGTTGAACTTAACCCAGCAAGTTCAGTGTGATTTGCTGGGTAGCCTAGAATCCTTTCCACTTGTTCAGGAGCAAGAGTGCCAAGTTTGTACCGACCAACCCATACAAGATTTGACATCTGGCAATGATGGAGGATATACTTCTGTTCTTCAGATGAGGGTGATCCTTGAGATCCCATAACCATATGTGAAAGTCTATCGCAGAGCTGAATTGTAGAAGTAGCAGAGTTGAGGCAGCTCAAGTGCTTCCTGGTATCCCAAGATGGCCACCATTTCTTCGTCTGTGGTATTGCCTCTTGTATGGTCATCGCAGCCTTTGGGAGGACGTTAAATCTATCTGAGGTTGGAAGATTGTGGACATAGCCTTCCTTCCTAGTCAATGCTGAGAATTGCTGAGTGTTCACAAATTCAGGCTGAATTCCAAACAAGAACTGTGAAATTTTGACCCAACTGTCACCTGGCAAATTTGCAACATTTCCGTAGAAGAAATATGGAGGTTTAGCTATTGTCTTATCGAGACTTCTACTTGGATTGGGATATCTTGCTTTTGGCACTTCATTTTCTTCAAGTATAACCTTCTCTTCTAGCCAATCTGAGCTTAGGATGGAACTTGTTTCATCAAAATAGTGTTGTCTCTGCTTTTTCCCTTTTTGACTGCTTCGAAAATCTTGTTTCTGAATCTGAAAAGTAGCACCAGGGAAGTCATCAAAATGTTCTTCTTTTGGTCTTTTCCCTCTACTAATTTCCTCGGCACTACTTCTACTTGGTTGAGAGAAAACATCTTGTCTGAAATCCTCGGCTTTGATTCCTACTTCAAAAGGTGGGGAATATCTTGGGTCATTTTCCATCCCAAGATATTCATCTGTGTTGATAGGCTCCTGTAAAACCAAATGATGAAATAAGTGTAAAGAATGACCACAAATTTACCTTGAAAACTAACATCCTCTAGTTCTCTGGTACCCCCTGAATCAAATAGAATCTACATGGTCCAGATAATTCTGAAGCAATAAACTGAGCCCTATAATAACATTGTCACTGTACAAAACAGACCTAAGAGAAAACATCACATAAGTAGATTCTGAACACCTCGATGCTGATAAAAGCAAAATAAAAGTTACAGAGAAAAGTTGCACTCGGCTTTCGTCATTAACAGAAAATTGCATATAGCATATATAAATGAATTTCAAACTGGCAGATCACGATTGGTGAAAAGGAGGAATTGGAAAACAGAACCTTCTCCTTTTTTATGGGAGCAAGATCGCCTGTACAAATTGCATCAGCAAGCTCTGCAACCGGAACCTCAGGACCTGAGGAAGAAATGAAAGTAAAAAAGAGCAAAATTTTCAGAGATTGTTCTCCAGGCTTCCCAAATTTAGTGGCAACTTCATCCCAAAAGAATTGAAGGGGGAGGGAGGGAGAAAAGTTGATTGCTCACCAAACTTCTCAATTGCTAATGAAATTTCATTTTCAGAGAAACCCATCTCAAGCAACCTGATTGTTTTCTGCATGGTTGCATATAAGATTTCATCATTAGCATCCTGGTAGTCCAAGATCAAATAAGGAATTAGACACCACCCAAGTTGTGTACAACACCCATAACAACCCATAACAAAAAGCTACAGAGTGTATTCCATAGTTTACGGAGGAAACTAGATCAATGCATTTCTAGTTTCTAAAATGACAGAAAATACTTTGCAATGAAACTCGAAATCCCTGTCTTTTTAAGTTGGTCACTCTTTCAGTTCAAAAGCACTAGACAAATGCAACAACTAATTCAAGTTAAACTATAGCTCATAGTCTAAGAGACATTAGACAGCTATAGCTCAAATATCGTTATTAGCGATTGATAGAAAGTGTAATAGATATGCTACCATGACATACTATAGAATGATGGAAATGGTGAAATGCAGCGTTTATTTATGTTAATTTAAATAAAAAAAGGTTGAATATTGAACCAACAGATTGTAGTCTCGTCATTGTATTAAAATAGATAACAAAAGTGTAGTTAGAAATGCATAATAATGTCCTGCTGCACAAAATAAATAAATAAATCAATCAAGATATACCTCTCGGTTTGCTTCGTTTTGAGGAGGCACATCATCCACTCCATTGTTATTCTTATCAGCTATTTGGGCAGCCAATATGAAGTCCATCAATTCATTAATCGGAGCATCAAAACCTGTGTTGCATTGTGAGACAACTACAAAGATAAGTGAACATGTGAAAGACTATTAGGAATTATCATTAATCTAGACAGTCACAGCAAATTTATGCAGATAAAAGAGAATAAAATGGTAATACTTAAACTACATTCACAAAATTGGAAAGTCACGAACTATGTACATACCAAGCTTTTCCAAAGCAAGGTCAACTTCATCTACAGGAAAATTCATGATTAGCAAGGTTGCTCTTTTGTCATCGTCATGTTCATCCACATCAAATCCATCAGGTTCCTGAAAAGTATGAAAATTAAGCCAACATAACCAATAGGTGTAATCTTCAAAAAGTGTTGGGATTTGGCTACAGCCCTTTTTTTTTAAAATAAATAAATAAATAAATAAAATTTTAAAAAAAAGTTAAAATAAAATAAATAAAATTGGCCCCATTGGATTTATTTTAAAAAAAAAAAAAAAAAAAAAAAAAAAAAGAAGGAAATTACGCATGCTCCTAGCGAGTATCAAACTCACAACCTCTAAGACCCCGAACCCGCCCCATGGCCAACTAAGCTAATACCCAATGGGCATTTGGTTACAAGATTAAACACACCATAGCTACTTTTCAATTTGAATGTCAAGTTGATTTGTCTGCATTAGCCAAATAAAGAACAACAGAAAATGCACAACCGAAATCAAAACTATTGTAGGTGACTGCAACTTACCACTTTTGGCTTGACAACTTCTGGAGCACCGGTATCATCCTTGTCGCAAAACAAACTATCTAAGGACTCTGAAGATTGAGGATCAGGATTTTGACAGTCCTATTTCAATTCAGACAAGTCTGCTATCAGCCACCAAAATATTTAATTGTGTATAACTATAACCTCAAAGTTAAGCATAACCAATTTCATAATCTACTGGTGCTAATCACAATTTAGAAAAAAACCAAGGACGAAGACTATCTGATTACTTACACCATATTCGAAGAGAGTCTCAATTAACAATTCAATATTATCTTCACCTGTATGTAAAGATTAAAAACATGAACAGTAAGAAGAATTACTTATAGCAAACAATATCCTTTGACTTTAAGTATATCCTTCAAAAATTATGAAGGTTGTTTCCATGTGAATGCACACCTCAAAAGGAAAACCTTGTATTTCATCAATACAAGATTACAAGCCCAATAACTTGTCACTTGGATCATAACTTAATATTTTCCTCCTACCAATTAACTTATATCATAGCATTGTTCATTCCTTACTCCCTCACACTTAATCATTAAATGGATGTTATCATGGGCAAAAATAATACCTTTCTCTTCAATAACTTTGTCGACAAGTGATGGTGCAAATCCCATCCCAATCAAAGATGATCTCTGATTACTTCCAGAAGAACTTGCCACATTGTTCTGAAATCGCATAAACAAAAGATTGAAGACTATGACTGAAACTATAACTCAGTATTAATTGTATACTCCAGAAAGTCATTTATTTTTTCTGGTTAAAATCCATAATTTCTAAATCCACTTAGCAGATATGGGTGTGAAAAACTGAACCACAGAACACTACAATCATTGGGAAACAAGGGCAATTAGTATTTATTCTGCTAAACTCATGCAAAAGGTATATTTTTAATGCACAAGGAAAATCAATCAAAAGGTGCTATAAATAATATATCCCCTGTGTCAATATTGAACTTAACAGGAATGTTATACCACCCAAAAGATTATTCGTGAGTATAATCAAAGGATAAGAGGTACATAAGACTAGTGATTCATTTTTAGCATATAAATTTATAACACCTACAGCAGAAAACTCAAAAAGGGAAGATAATGAGTTCCCAAAAACATACAGCAGCGAGAAATACACTGCAAAACACTGCATTTTGTTTTAGCCACGCAACAATTAGTATAGCACAAGGCACCTACATCAAAAATCACTTTCAATATGATCATGGCTTTGCAAAGGCCTTCCTGCTGCAACCCTACACGCATGTTGTACTAGCAAAATAGAGCATCGAGTGAAATGCTAATTCCTAACATCCACAGCAGTTCTCAAATTAACAATGATCACCAATTAAATTACTCTCTAACCATAAACACTAGTCACCAATGTAGCATTTTTCACAATGAAGTAACAGTAAAGTGCCTTTAACTCGCTAATTTTTTCATTACCACAGGGTAAAACAATCAGCTTACTACAACACAATCAACTAAAAAGAGAGCAAAAATTGACCCAAAGAAAACAAATGAAGTATACCCCAATGTGGCCCGAATACATTCTTGCATCAGAGAACTCAAAATCAAACGTTTCAGGCTTCGGTACGACCACAGATTTCTTTTTGCCGTCACCCTACAGAAAACAAAATTGAAGATCAACACAACCAAGCCCCATTTAAAACAAGCTTTAATGAAAAAAATAATAATTATACCATCTCGAAAATAGACGACTCGAAATCACCAAAAACCACAACAAAATGGCGAAAGACTGAAGCAACCTTGTGGCCCCTTCAAGATGAACACAGAACTCGGGCCAATTGTGAGTTTTATGCGTCTGTGATGAAACTAAAACAAAATCAAATCGCATTAAAAGCAGCTAACATGCAATCGAAGAAATGGTTTACCTCACAAAACCACAAAGAGAGTTGATTCGATCAAACTAGTAGAGAAAGCGGTCAACAGAGCAGAGTCTTGAAGCTACGCAAAATACACCATTGAAAACCGCTGTTTGAGCAGAGAGAGTGAGAGTGAGAGTGTTAGACGCGCTTCATTGTTCGGTGGAGCATGAGCTTCCAAATGGAAATCCACGCTGTCCTCGAACGAACTGCTTATGTTCGGCTCTGTTTGGTTATGCCATTCATCACTCACACCATGCCGCTAAAAAAAATTTCCAATAATTTTATTTATTTATTATTCTTTATTTGGGATAATATAATTTTCGGTACTTAAAGTTGTGCAAAATTTTCACTTAGGTACTCCAACTTTTCGAGATTTCATATAGGTACTTCAACTTGCAAATTATAAGTCATTTAGATCCTCGGAATGACGTGGCGTATTTCATATAGGTACTTCAACTTGCAAATTATAAGTCATTTAGATCCTCGGAATGACGTGGCGCTAAAAAATTGGAGTACCTATATGAAACCTCACAAAGATGGAGTACCTATATAAAAATCTAATTTGCAAGTTGGAGTACCTATATAAAACCTCGAAAAGTTGAAGTACCTAAGTGAAAATTTTATACAACTTTAGGTACTCAGGGTATATTATCCCTTCTTATTTATGCCATTACCTCTATAAAATATAATTTTTTAAAAAATATATTTTTTAAATTTAACTCTATTAATTTTTTATAAATAATTATTATTATAATATGATACCATAGAAGTATTTAATAATAAAACAGTTAAAAAATCAAATTTGTCGTCATCAGTCGAAGAAACTATATCAGTCGAAGAAACTATCTTTCGCGCTATTATGGTCGAATAACCTAAAAAGTATTTAACCCACAATGTGGCATTTTCATAGGTGATTTGGTGTTCACGTCTCGGCAAAACGATGTGAAAGAACACTAATCTTTTAACGAAATTATGATTCATAAGATACGGAATAAAAATAGCTGCCCAAAAGCAAGAGTTGGTTCGATCAGCAAATTATATTCAAAAATCTCAACTGTTCAAGCAATTTCTCCATTCCATAGTATAACTTAAATCCTCTATATGATCTTACTAGAATAGCATAGTGCAATATTTTGCACAGCCAGAGCCACAGTAAATAAGGTCAATGTCAAGACCCCATCAGCACTGCCATTCAGATGTTACACACCCATATATGAATCAAAATTTGTGAATATTTTAAAAATCTCGTAAGATAAAGTTAGAAGAAGTTTATGCAGGAATATAGCAGTCAACAGTTATGCTGCTGCCTTTCCTTCTTTCTCGACGGAAGGTGCTTCTTGTTCTTGTTGGTCTGGAACACATGGTCTCCAAATTGTTTCCTTCCCCACATCCATAAGAGCAATGCCTTTAGCAGATAAATCAGCCCTAACCTGATCACTCCTTGCATATTCTTTGTTTTTCCTCGCTGTTGTTCTTTCCTCAATTAGTCGCAACACATCTTCTTCAGTCAATCCTGCTCTCTTCAATGCCTTGCCTTTCAATTGCTCCAGAACCTGTGAACCAGATAGATTTTAGCAACCAAAAAATGATTCACCATAAAAAATTACTACAAGAGTCTTTTATCAACCTCTGAGTAGGTGCAAGGAGGCAACAATCCCAAAATACGGAGGGTTGACTTAACCTCTTTCTCCACCTCGACAAGGGATTGAAACAACGATAATTGTTGCATCCTGGGCTGTTTTTTCTGGAAATGAACAATAAAACAAATAAATATTTTTTAAAAATAAATAAATAAATATCCCCAGTAACATGCAAACACATCATAAGAGAATGAGGTAGATATAACACAGGCAGCAAATGAGTACCTTGAGCTTGTTCAAAGAGGTGTTTATAAATTTCAAGCCATCTTGGAAAGCACCAGTCAGAATATGCGACGTGTTCACATCATCTGACATTCTACTATGAAATTCACTGTGTAATTTATCAATGCACTCACGAGCATCAGGAATAATTTGGGGCAGTTTGCCATCTTTAAGACCCGTGCCCTCCTTAAGATTTCCTTCCCGAAACGATGATAAAGCAACTTCACAATCTTGCAATGTCTAAGACATACACAAATATCAAACATATCAATACACGTGGAAGAAATATGCATAAGCATCCATTTTTGTGTCCTACAAGTTAGTAATCCCTTCTTGGGAAATAAAATCTAACTTAATCCATACATATGTATCAAAATCAAAATATTTAAGTTCCACATCTAGCATTTCATGAATAGATGTGTGACAAATTAGAACAGTAAAAACCGAGAGGAATTGATGCTTCCAAAATGATACACTGGACAGAAAAAAAGTAAAATCTAGCAAACAACTGGGATCAATGCTTAGCAATTTACAAGATAATAAACCCAGCAACTTGGTCTATGTATTAACCCATAAAACCTCCAACTAATAATACTTAGAGTAACGTGCAATATTACTATCATAAATACCATAGAAAAGTAAAATAGATACAGGAACATTCCATCAAGCAACAACAAAGTTAAAAGATCACCACTTGAATGGTCTTGAGTCACTGGATAAGCTTCAAACCTGATATATGTAAAAGACAGCATCTGACGCACTTTCCAGCTGCAAAACTGTGTAATTGAGAGGAGATCGGTAGTAAGCACTAATTAGAAAGTGTCTCAAGGCTAATGGATGGTACTGTTCTGTAATCTACAGGAAAAATGAAAATGAAACTTTCAGACACAAGTACTAGCATTATACTAATAATCCAAAAGACACCAAACTGGTGAAAATTGAAGAGCTCACCTGGCGAATTGTGAAAAAATTGCCTAGTGATTTTGACATTTTCTCATTGTTATTAGTGACATGCCCATTATGCATCCAGTAACTAATACTGCTCTCTTGGCATGCAGCACAACTCTGGGCAATTTCATTTTCATGATGTGGAAAAATTAAATCAATTCCACCACCATGAATATCAAACTTGAAAGTCAAATATTGAGCACTCATTGCGCTGCATTCGATGTGCCACCCCGGTCTTCCAGGACCCCAAGGACTGTCCCAACTTGGCTCACCAGGCTTAGCAGCCTGCAAAGCTAGAAGAAATCAAATGGCAAGTGATGACCAAGAATGGCCAAAGACAACATAATTCAGTTGGTTTCCACACCTTCCATAATGCAAAATCAGCAGGATTACGCTTTCTGGAGTCAACAGCCACACGCTCACCAGCTCTATTGTGTTCCAGTTTCTGACCTGATAACTGACCGTAATTTGGCGACTTATCAACAGCAAAGAAGACATCTCCATCAACCACATATCCGCAGTCATTATTAATAATCTGCAAAATACAAGCAGCGATTTACATGCTAATTTCTGAACCTTCCTAAGTTATTCCATGGTCCATAACATTGAAAACTTTGCATAAACTTTATGTCTTAAGTCTCATCATAGTCCATCACGCAACAGATTTAATTAAAGGATACCAAACATAAATTTAAAGGCAAGATGCGACTTCATGTGTTTGCAAAGACATTTTATTGAGCTCAAGAACTATCAACACAACTAGCACTTCAAAGTGCATCAAAATGAAAAATTGCAATCTCCTACAATTGAAAGCGTGAAAGGTAAAAATGATCAATGTCAATTAGTGGGTTAACAACACAGGTTAATTATTGCAATATCGAAAGAAGCGATCTCAGGAACCCTCTGATGACATTTAATTAGAACAATATGCATAGGTTGTATTCAGATGAATACATGTTTTTTTTAAAAAACCAAATTAAATGCCAAAAGTTTTTCTTTTACCAGCAAGGATAATCTTAAAATTTGGAGCTGGAGGAATTATTTTATTGATGTTCAGACCTCAATGGTTCATTTATAAATGCTCCCATCACAAAGCAAGCAACAGTCTATAGGGCAATATCAATGATACAAGCATGACAAAGAATGTATACATTAATCCAACAGATTAAGCATTAGCAGCTACTCAAAGCCTTCATACAGTCTCTCCGGAAAGTTAAAGTAGTTTCACATCAGCCAACTGGATCACTAAGTAATATATTCTCACTAAGCAAGTGTTTTCATCCAAACAAGGACAACATATTAGAAGGGGAAAAAATCAAACAGGAGTCTTTCCTAGCAAGGCCAGAAGGTCATTTTAACATGAATAAACAGTTTTTCCCCAAAAGCTTGACTCTTAAAGCCCCTACTTGCATATGATCTATAAACCTACTGTAAACTTAATCTGTCCAACACAAGCAACTTCCATGAAGATTGACAATCAAGACACTGAATAGATCTAAGTATTCCTCATCAGATATCCTACAACACTATATCCAACTAATACTATGAAATTTTCGCTACCACAAGTAGAACACAATAAGCCCCAAAACATATTAACCATATATGAAGCAAGAGCCCATGCATGAAAATGCTAATAATACAGGATCAGTACATATCAGTTTCTGTTGCATACTATGTAAACAGCTTAATCGCATGAAATATTTTTCATGAGCAGAATATGAATACATCCAGAATAAACCTGACAAATCATATCTTTGATCTGTTCCATGTGATCAGATACACGTGGTTCATGGGTAGGAGGAAGGCACTGCAAGTCGGCCATGTCAACGGTATATTCTTGGCAATAACGATTACTCAAAGATAAAGGATTTTCACCAAGTTCATTTGCTCGACGAATTATCTGCACAAGTCCAAAAATATAATAAATAGAGGGAAAGGAAAAAGAAGACAAGAGACCAAACGTGTCTATAGAATGTTCAAGTGCTAACTACAGCATGGATGAGTTTTTTTAAACAAAATGGGATATAAGAATTACTTTAAAATATGAAGTTGTGAAAATTTGTTTCACAGTTATTCAAACAACAATAATGACAATGATTTTCTAAAAATTACGAGTAAGAATTGGATGTGATTCCTCCATCAAAAACACAGGCGAGTGTGCATAAACACACTAATAACTCAATTTTGTTACACAACAAACAAGCAAAAATCAACCCTGCTTCAATAAATGTACAATGAAGAGGAGAAACTACTCTGATTAATTTTAAATTCTGTCTTAAAGCCAATGTGTTTTAACAAAATGACCACTCTCACCTTGTCATCTACATCAGTGAAATTCCGGACATAAGTAACTTCATAACCCAAGTGTTGCAGATATCTGCAGAGTTCAATTCATATAAGGGAAATGGAATTTCACATATCAATCATAATATTCCATATAAGTAAAGGAAAATGGAAACAGAACAAATTAATCGTTCATCCATGATAATGAAAAGTCAAGCATACCTGTAGAGAACGTCAAAAGCAACAGCAGCTCGAGCATGTCCAAGGTGACTGAGATCGTAGGCAGTTACACCACAGACATACATGCCAACTTTCCCAGGGACTTTCGTCGTGAAATTCTCCTTTCGTTGTGTCATTGAATTATATAATTTTAACTCCATTTCTCTTTCTCTCACACTATCCATCAATTGAGGTTGCAGTAGAACTGATTCCTCCAAAACTCTAGCCCTAAATTTCAAGCAGAATGTGGAGCAATTATATCTCTGCTGCTAAAGGTGGGTGTTTTTTGGGTGAAAATTCTCATACCCATCAGGTTCAGGTTGGTGACTTTCAACCAACCCAATAAAATTAACCAGGATGGTTCTGGCTCCCTCTTAATTTTGTGGGAAGAAAAATATACACACTACCATGTAGTCCACTTACTACATGCCAACAAATTGTTCCAATAAATCAAATAAAGTACAAAATGTAATTTGTAAGGATATTAAATTAGTAAATTGCTAACAGAGATGTTAAGTTTCATTATTACTTAGTTTATAAGCTAGTCTACAAAGCAAAGAAAAAGCAGAAACAGAGCAAAGGTATGAGTAGAAGTAGTTTTCACATTTGTCAATCTTGAATATAACACAAAGAAAATGAAGCTAAAAAAATATGTACTGAACTGTCATAATTCAGTTGAACCAAAATGAAGTAAGACCTGAAAATCAACTACAAAAACTTCAATTACAGAAGTTAAAAAAACAATACAAGTCACCAATAAAATAAATCCACTTGTCTAAAACCACAGTCTGTCACCAAAGGATGCCCACGGATAACAACATCAAAATCAAAACTCAACCATGAACTGCAAAAGCAACAACAGATTAGAATTTTTTTTTTTTATTATCATTATTTAATTTTATTCCTCACAGAATGCATTCGAGCTCGTCACAAAAACGATGCTATTTTGGTAGATTAAAATTTACAGTTTAAATATGTGATAAAGTAGATGCTATTGATATGGAAATAAGAGATGCTATTGATATGGAAATAAGAGATGCAATTGATATCAGGAAAACAAAATTTAAAATTAAAGTTCGACCCAGTATAATCAAATCAAACCCTTATATAAAATCTAAACCACATAATAAATAAGAACTAGATATGGAGTGAAAAGAATTATATACTCAATAACGAAGAAATTACCTGGTAGAAGCTGCTGCTGATGGGAGCTTAGACTTCAATAGAAGCGTCAAGCGGAGGAGAGCGAATCAATTGTAGAGAAGCGACGGATGTAGTAGATCCGGCGCCGTAGGGTTGGGTTGTGGGGAGAAGGAACACAGAGCAGGACTGAGATAATTCTTTTTCATTTTTACGAAATACTTTATACATGGACTCGGGTCTGGTTTCAGATAATGCTGCACTCGTCCGGCCCAGTTTCTTTTTATGAGAAAATTTGTAATTTATCCTTTCAATTTCAATTATTTTCTATTTTACCATCAAACTTTTGGAAATTTACAAAATAGGGAAAATTACTGTGAGGGTCAACAAGTTTTGACATAATTACTATCAGACCGAGTTTTGCATTTTTTTACCATGAAGATGCATGAGTTTTTGATAATATTGCTGGAAATGAATATGCATGAGTTTTTGATAATGTTGTTGATAGATCTAACGGTGTTAAGTCAAATGTTTGACCCGTTAACTACCACATCACTGCTTACCTGTTTTAATGAAAATTCTGAAGTGTCGGGTATACTAGTAATTTTACCTACAACATATTTAAAAATACAAAAGAAATCAGCACATTTCTCTTCTCTCACTTGTCTGGCCACCAACAACCCCACCTCTGACACCCTCACCACGGACCACCATCTTTCTTTGTCTTCTCTCTTATTAGAGTCTCAACGACCCTTCTCTCTTTCTTCTTTCACATTCTGTTATGTTATTTTTCTTTTTTCAAAATTATTATTACTTTTTTAATTAATAAATAAATATATTAAAATATTATAAATTTTAATTAAATAATTCAATAGTATTTCAAAGTCCTCCCATAATTTTATTTTTTTTAATTATATACCATTATTTATTAATTAATTTAAGGGTTATTTTCATTTTTGTTATTTTATAACTTTTATTTACATTATATAGCCCATCTTTAAAAATTTTACAAAATAATCTTTCAAATTTTCACTTTTTAAAAATGAACCAAATTGACCATTTTATCATTATGTGAAGATTTTTTACACTGATATGTGAAGGTGTGAAGGTGGTTTGTGAAAATGACCTTCACATATGTGATGGTCTATTTTTGAAAATCAAGTTTGAGTGACTAAAAAATAGAAATAAACTTCTATTGGTTTAGTTTTGAATTTTTAAACTTATATGGTTTATTTTATATAATTTTCCCTTAATTTAATATTAATTAGAAAAAAATTCAAATAGAATTGATTGAGTTTTTTTTTATATAAAAGTACATTTTTTTAGGAACATAATATTTAAATTAATATTGTCGTATTAATTTTAAATTTTAAATTAACTATAAATTATAAATATTTTAAATACATAATAAGTTTTAAAATAAATATTTTTAAAATAATTTTAAAAAACTACTGACAAATATGTAATTTTTTATTTAAAAAAAGTAGATTAATTATTTATATTTCAAACTTCAAATATAGAAAAATTATTGTTTTAACTTTTTATAATTTTATTTTTAATATAAAAAATTTAAAATTGCCAAAATCTAAACTACAAAAATACTAGAGTATTTTATTTTTTTAATGTTTTTTTTAAATTTTATTTATATAAATATTTAATTAAAAATCTAAGATAGTAAAAATTGTCTGTTTTATTTCATAAAATTATTTATTTTTTATTAATATAAAACCTGTAATGATAGTTTAGAATATTTTAAAAATTAAATTATTATTGAATCTTCTTTTTATTCACAATTTTTAAATAATTATTGAAATACATAATTTTAATTTTATTGTTTCATATCTAAATAAATAAATAAACTAAAATTTTTATAAATTAATTTGAGATATATAAAATAAATATATATGGTTAAAAATAATAATAAATAAATATATATGGGTAAAACTAATAATGAATGAATGATAATAAATAAATATAGTATTGTATTAAATAAAGAATAAAAAAAATCAAGTTAACATCGTTTGAATTTCTTATTTTCTTAATCTATATTTATATATATTATAAAGCAGAACTCTCAACGGGTCCCACGAAGCTGACATGGCATGTTGAGAATTCTGCGTTGGATGGAAAAATAATGATTTTGGCTAATTTTGATTTCCCTCGATATTTTGATGAGATTTTGAAAAAATGCGATATTTTGACGAGATTTTATTTTTTATTTTCTCACCTATCTCCTTATTTAATAAGCCATGACCCACATATAATATAAATAAAATATTCTAAAATAATTTATGGTCCACTTGCTAAATAAATGATATATTTAATTTTTTATTGAAAACATATAATTAAAATCAATAAATAGTTATAATGAAAAAATTGATTATTATTAAACTGTCTCTCTCTAACTAACCATCCATATATTTATTCATTCGATTCATACATCTATTCATCTTCATCTTCATTCCCTCAATAAACCATAGAATGAAAATTATATAAATAGCGATAACTCTCCTCCAATTCTCTCACATTCTCATCTCTTCAATTCTACAAATTTAAATTTAAATAAGGTTGTTTTTTCCTATCTCTTTGGGGAAAAATCCAAAGAATCCATCTTAGATGCGAGAGAATTTTCGGCGACTCCAACCTCACCACCTATGATGCTAACAAAGATGTCAACAACATAAATTGGGTAGAATTTTAGCAACATCATGACGGATGATTGGAGTAATGGATTGTAAGTTTGGAGTGATCGATTGGAAGTCGGAGAGGATAAGGGTTGGAAGGTTAACTGTGTTTGCAAAAATATGAAAAACATGAAAGAAGTGTAACTTATGTTATTATTATTTATTTAAAAGAAAATTTAAAAAAATAATATTGATACATTATGTATTGTTAAGAGATGCAATGATTTTTATTTTTATTTTTTTCTCTTGATGTATGCACAAGTTATTATATTCAATTTACTCTTCTATTATATATATATATATATAAATAATAAATAAATAAATAATGAAGTTATGTTGGGTTTGTTTATATTCTATTAAATTATATATATATATATATTAAATTATAGTATATATTTATTGAATAAATATAATTTATTTTAATGTATGATATCATTCTATAATTATATTTATTTTAATTTAATTTATTTTATTTAATTTAATGATTATGATATTTAATTTTTATTATATATACATAATCAGTAATCCACATATTGCCTAATAACTATTAACTATTATCATAATTTAACTATTAGCGTAATTCAATATTTGATAATTTGCTATTTGATTGAGTAAATATTAAAGGAACAATTAACCAAAAATATTGTATTAACTAAAATAAAGTGAAAGTTTTCCCATTTCAAACATGTAATTTGAAGGAGAAACTTTCACAATTGAAAATCATTTGACGTGATCAAACGTGAACTTTAAATTGAAAATAACTCCAAATTGAGAGTTTTTGTTCCATATTTCTCTCCTCTCTCTTTCTTTTAGTAATAATTTATAATCTGCATTTAATATATTGAGATGCTTTTGAAAATATACACATCATAGTTCTCATCAATTTTGTCCTCACTAATTTGATTGCAATCAATTGGTGACTTTTTATTTTCTCTCAGGATTGTGATGAACTTTTCGATTTTAACATCATCATAATAAACCTTTCGGTTTCAACATTATAAGATATTGATAAGACAAATCACAATTATAATTATTAGATTTAGATATATGATAAAACTCTTTATATCATCTCTTCTATAAAGATTAAATGTATTATTTTTTGGATTCAATTTATTTTTCCCAATTGAGTACATAAACTAAATATACTTCTCACGGATTAATTTTATTTACCTGTATTTAATACTTTTCATATTCAATTTTTTTTTTTCCAAATTTAGTACAATCAACTAAATATACTTCTAACTAAATTAAATTTATTATAATTTTATTTTTAGAAACTTTTGTACTTTCAATTGAAAATTTTATTTTAATATTATGAATTTTTTCAATTTGCATAAGTGAATATTTTTTTTTCTTTTCAATTTGCATACATAGTTAGTTTAAATATCATATCATTCTTCCTTTTAAGATATGTCATTAATTATTTTTGTCCCGACTTTTTATAATAATTTTAAATTTTAAAGATCAAATATTAGTTTTTTTTAATAAAATACAAATTTAAATAATATTACACCAACAATTTGCAAAATATATAAAATATTAAATCTCGCGCAACGCGGGATCTCTTCACTAGTTTAATAATAATTATTATATTATAAAAAGGATAATGATTATATAATCATTAAAATTGATTACATACTATAAATATTTTCTTTACCCAATGGATAAAGCATGACAATAACTATGAATTAAATTTGTGTTGCTGGTGTTTTTGATGTGGGTAACCTGATAAGGACAAATACGTCTTTTCTTGTAATAAGGTGGCAGACAACGGAGTTTGACTTGACACCGGTAATTCTCCTGCAATTTTTTTAAAAACTCATGCTATTTCAAAGTAAAAAATACTAAAACTCGGTCTGACAGTAATTATACCAAAACTCGCTGACCTTTCTGAGTAAGTTTCCCTACAAAATACCCTGTTTTTAACAATAAAAGTGGTGTTATCCATAAGAAATTACGGTATTGCCATCAGTTAAGATTTAAACCATTTTAAAACTTGTCAATATGCTTTTAATGGAGGACTGATACACTGCAAACAAAATAACATTTTAAATTTGGATGACTTTAAACCTACCTTAATGGCTCATGGAGCACGACTTACATCCTATCCCATGTTACATATCTGTTTGAATGAAAGAATCCCACATTACTTTTTCTCTTCATCCCGAATATAACCTTTATATATATCAATTACAACCTCAGTTGAGAATGAGAACAGATGAAACATTTTATTTGCTAAACTTGATATTTTTTATTTTTTATTTTAAATTAATATACTATAATAACCAAACCAAATGTACACCGCACCAATTTCAAGAATAAATCTGAATAATACCAACATGTAAATTCCTGAGAATGGTGCACTTTCTTCTTTTAAATCCTGAATATATGGATTAAACGGGAATGCGAAGAAAATGATGAAAATGAGACAAAATAACTGGTACAATGGGAGTGAAAAGGCAAAAAAAAAATAAATAACTCTATGACCCGAAACAACTTTGTTTCTTTTCTCTTTCATTTTTTTTTCCCAATTTTTCTTTCATTCTTTTTTTTTCAATTTTTTTTTTTTTTGGTTTAAGATCATGAAGTAGTACACTCAGGTTTACAACAACCACCCACCGCAAACCATTACCCCAAAGCAAAAGCCAAAAGTAACATAAACCACAGCCAGTATGTATTACTTCTCATATCAGTTTTTAGCAGACAAACCTGTTTTGTCGAGCTGCAGTGCCTTTGGGTCAAGTGGAATTGAACCAACTGTTAAAATGCCAGGAGGATCAGCAAACCCTTTGACCTTTATAGGCATTGATCCCACTGTGAAAACATCAACCTTTTCAGATTTAGGAACATCATTGGAGGATTCAGACACTGGATCTAACCCAGCTGACCTTGAGCCAACTGCGAGTGAACCAATGTGTAAAGTAGATGTAATATTATCTCCAGCTCCAGCTTCAGCTTTTGCTGGACTTTCACTATGGATACTAGAATTGGTGATAGCAGGTTTAGAGGAACCTTTATTGGCTGGACAAGTTTCCATCTTCAACAAGCCGGTAGGATCAGTGCTCTTGTTAGGTTTGTCGTCCTTTGAAGATACAACAATGCAATTTAACTTCTCCGAGAGCCCTAATTCAATCCCACCAAAGAATGGATTGTTATAGCCTTTAAACAGAAGTCTGGCCTTCTCTTCCTGCATGAATTTCTCACGCTTGTCGTAGTACTTAAAATCATTAAAAATAGTTGTATCCAGAGGATAGTTTTTAAATATTTTCAGCATCTCAAGACCTTCCCTTAGCATTATCTGCAGAAGATAAAATAAATCGCTGAATGACAATGTGTTACTTAAAAAGCAAGGATTCTCTAAGTTAGAATCAAAGTATAATGATAAGATTAGAAGAAAATTCCTACTCATACGAGAACCTAATTTGCTGAACAATATTATGACACTACTGATACCAATTCTGTAACTTTCCCGTTCATAGTATAATGCTACTAACTACAACAAGATGCAGAAAGGTGAGGATACTAAATTCCTCAACAAGAAGCAGTTGCAACTGCAGAAAAGAGTGAAATAAGATATACCTCTTGTGTATCTCTGCTATTTGTCACCGGCTTGTTCTCATTGTTCTCTAAGATAATGTGTCTAAAGCAAGTATTTGGCACATCTTTAATAAGGTGCCACTTCACAGGGAAGCTCCCACTCCACTTATCCTGCTGCCAGAAATCCATATCCTTATAGAAATTAACAGGACCCATCATCTCTGCAACACCACAGAATTGACTACTAGCATTAACCTGCATTAAGAAGAACAACAAAGTGATTGTCACTTAGCTAAGCAAATGAGCAAATTACTTCTGATCAAATATGCAATATGAAATACTGTATACAACATTCTATGAAGAACTCACAGAAAAGAAAAGGAAGATAGGACATCCTCTCGGTTTTCCAGCAGCTATTTCCTGTGCAGTATCATAAGCAGCTTGCAGCTTGTTGTTCCCATGGGACGTAGAAGACCAAACACCGTATTTAATGCTTTTGTGCACATCATCCTCACTATAAGATTTAATTACAAAAAATTTTGCATCAACATAATCAACTGGAAAATCTTCTTTGTTATACTCATCAGTATAGATAACAACATTTCCATGAGCATCAGTAACTCCAGCTTTGGTTGTGTGGGCCACAACAGCCGATTGATCTTTTGATCTATTTGTTCTTGGGCCTCGATTCTGTTCACTCAGCACAAACTGATCCTGGGTCACACTAAAATTGTTTTGAGCTCTGTTGACACCAACCTTGGAATGGAGCTTATCTGTCGTCGATTGTCCATGAGCACTTGATCCGAAATTGGGAAAGCCATTATATTCAGGGACAACAACTTTTAGCTGATTACGATGCGAAGAAAATTTCCCGCCAGCAACATCGTCAATTAGTTGCACAGAACCAGAAGCATTTCTACTCTGTAAAAATGGAGAGGGTATCAAAAAGCTGAATTCGCAAAAACAAATAAAATAAAATAAAATCCCACTAGGTCTAAAAATATTCCTAAACAGATAAATCCGATAAATAATCTAAATATTTCTATCCACAACCTCACACAACTAACCAGTGATTAAGACCTAAACAGATACAGGCACATTTGAGAGTGTGCATGTATGATATTCAAAAGCATCACGGTCATTAATCTATACACAATTACATAGAACAAAGCACAGCTATGTAACACAGGATGATGCAGCAGTAGAATAACTAACCGATGGTACAGGTCCGTTCACCATAACTTGTTTATTGTAACCTGAAGAAGCTCTTCCAGACGCTCGGATTGAGGGGTTTCTCTGATTTGAAGCAAGTTTAGGAGGATCTGTACTGAATGTTGCAGATGCTGATGCAAGATTTTGCTTTAGACCTCTTCCTTCATGTTTATTTGGAATAGAATCACTGGTATTAAATAAAGGCTCATTGTTAGGTAGCATATCTGGTTGGATGACAACTGGAACATAAGCAGGTGAAGACACTGGATCCTGGTATGGAGGAATAGCGTAGTACTGTTGTGCCCCTATAAATGGACTATCAACACCAGTTACAGCACCTGGTATGTAAGGATTGTATGGGTTGTATGGAGTCTGTGCATAACCGTAGCTTGGTGTATAATATACATAAGGCAAAGTTTCATTTTGTGCACCCTGAACAAAGAAACAAAGCATGTGAGAAAACCAAATACATAACAGTTTAACAAAATCAACAATTGATATCAGAAGAGAGAGAGGCAACAGTCATGCTGCGACCTAGAGTCACTCACCACATACTGGACATCTAGACCATCTATGCCAAAAACTTTATGGTGGTCCTCCCAATCTCCGGGTGATTCTAAACCTAATATTAATAAATACAAAGTGAACTAATTACCAACACAGATAGCCAAATAAGCATCTACTAGGACTCCAACTTATAGGAGACAATAACATACCTGTACAGTAATATCCATAATGTGCAGCACTTGGATAATATAAGCCCTGATCCAAGAACTCAGAAACTCCTTCGTTGTACATTCCGTTAAATTTGTTCAATTCGTCTTCTCAATGTAGTTTGATCAAACTTCCAGAATCTAAAATCCAAACAGAAGGTAGACCATAAATCCCCACCACAGCAATGCCATAAAAATATTCAATCGCTACTTCAGACAACTAACAATAGCTTATATAAATTCCATCCGACTCTGTGCATCATTCCAAATGCAAATATACATTCCAATTCCACTAAAACAATGCATGTTTTACAAATATGTAAACCATGGATAACAAATTTAAAAATCACAAACATCACACCTATAACACACTAAAGAACAACAAAACACAATGAAAACAAAGGCAGTTGATATCAAGCTAATATGTTGACAATATCTAAACCAAGCACAACATACTCCAATCTTCAATAATCAGTAAAAGCAATAACAGACAGGAAATTCAATTAATTAAAACTAGAAAATTGTTAAAAATGAATAAAGCTATAAGTAGTCAACAACAGTCGAAGAAGATACCAGTCGCAAGAGACGATTCAACAGGAGATTCGCCGACAGAAAATAGGGTTTCTATCAAAAGCTTTTCTATCTTTTCAAAATATTTCTGGATTAAGTATGATATGAAACCCTAACCTGAAATCTGAAAAAGGAAGGCAAAGAGAGAGGGGAGAGTTGAAACGCTGAGCCGGTCCGAATAAAACCCACACAGAGGCGGTCAATACAATTCTCTTTCTTACAGACAAGTGTCTGAAGTTTTTATAAGAAGACAACACCGACCTCCTTAACATCGCTATATATCGAAAATGCCACTGGGTTGGTGAAAAAGAGAATTCTTGAAAATACACAGGATAATAATGACTCAATTTTCCTAGGTAAAATAGTAGGTTTTGAAGGGCATAATGGTAATAATATCATCTGAAAATTCTACGTCTGTTTGAGGTACTGGAATTTATCAATCTGCTTTGTCTAATTTCCCTCCTTTTTCACTAGTTTTAAATTTAATTAAATTAGTATTGTATTATTATTTTTGTCAACAACATTAATAATTAAGGGGATTGTTAAATACCGCAGCAAACTTATTAATACCGCATCTATTATTCCACTTTTATCCTTTTATTTGATTTCTTCTCCACAACTTATCTCCAATATTCTTTAAGAATTCCAAAAACAAAAACAGTTTTCCCTCTTAAAAGAGTCCACTCACATTATTTTTCCTCTCATCCTCTAGGGTTTTGAGAAAAATTGGCATGTCCATAGAGTTGACAGATAGGTATTAATAAATTTGCTGCGGTATTTAACAATCCCTTCGAATAAAACATAATGATACGAAGGTATAGTTACTTCCATCCATGTCTTCTATGATTATGTAATTGAAAAAAAAAAATAAACGGGTTGAGATAATGAAAAAAAATTATTTGAGCTGGGACAATAAAAAAAATTGAACGAGTTTAAATCATGAAAAGAAAATAATCAGTTGAGATAAGAGAACAAAATAAAGAGTTTCAATCAAAATAAAAAACTATTTTTTAATTTATTTTTAATTATGTTGATGATATAATTAAAAAATAAATACGGTATTAATCAATTTGCTTGCGGTATTTATCACTTTTGATAATTAATCATCTTTGGACTAATTGACTTCAGTCAACCATTTATCCATGTGTGCAAAAGAATTTTACGATTATCAACTATTCAAACTAATTTTTTAAAAAATTAAAAAAAAAAAAAAAAAAACCACAACAACAGCTAAGCTACTGCACTAGATTGTATCAAATTATTAGATGTGCTGATTCAATATTATTGGTGCAGTTTTAATTACTGTGTTGAATTGAACACAATTTGATATAGGTATGGGGAAAAACCATATAAATGATGTGGATGGAGCAGTAGGAGTCTATCTCTTTCAATAATCACTTGTTGGAAACTTCCATAGTTAGGTGTTTAAATTTAAAATATAGGGGCAAGAACATCATGCCCCTACAAAGTACACAACAAAGAGATTCTTTAGAGAGACTTTTGGAATAAGAAAGAAATATGTTCTAAGTTCCTTTGTTGAGCATTGAATTGAATTGGTATGGCTTCATATCCACTCCGAGGGTTACATAAGTGGTATTTCCATCCCATGAGAGATTTTTGGTGTCCTGATGTGTATATATATTGTCCCATATATAAATAATAGGTGGACTTAAAATCCGAATCGTTGAATCGATTTTACGGCTAATAATCTATAGTGTTTCTCTTACGTGTCTTCATTAATTTTCTTTTAATTAAATTTTTTTATTTGTGTAGACTACTCTTTATTTTCTAATTAATTTTTTTTTTCATTAATTGATTTTTGTTTTATCTCATTGATTGTTCTACATAAAATTTTTAATTTTTTTTTCTCTCATTTAGTTTTTGTTTTCAATGTATACTTATTTTCTAATTAAAATTTTATTATTTTTTTAGTTATAATATTAAAAATCTAAGTGGTTGTACTTCAAATATTTGCATGAAAATTAATTGTTCAAAATATAAAAAATACTTTTTAAAATTTAAATGACATAAAAATAATACAATTACTAATTTCAAAAATTAAATTAAATGGAATTGAAATAATACAATCACAAAATTAAATAGCATTAAAATAATACAATTGTAATTTTAAAAAACTAAATTAAATAGCATTGAAAGAATATAATTGTAATTTTTTCATACAAACAAAGTAAATAAAAACATTCTTAAAAATCACTATAGTATAAATATTTATTATTAACATATTGATATGAATATTCATATTATAGTGAGTTACAATAAAGATTAATATTCATATTCATATTATATTTAATGATATCAACATTCACTAGAATTATAGTTAAAAAATTAATTTTGATCAACATTCACTATATTTATTATTTCATATAATTTATAAACAGTTTAAAATAATATTTGTAATTTTCTCCGACATATTTAATTATTTCATATCAATTTAGAATTAATATTAAATTTATCTACAATCTCCTTTAGTTTATATCTAATTAAATATATTGATTATATTATAATGAATGTTGATATTCAAGAATGTTTTTACTTTAATTTGCTTGTATGAAGAAAATTACAATTCTAACCTTTCAATGCTATTTAATTTTATTTTTTCAAAACTACTATTGTATTATTTCAATGTTATTTAATTTTAGTTTTTCAAAATTACTATTGTATTATGAATGTTATTTAATTTTATGATTGTATTATTTCAATGCAATCTAGTTTAATTTTTTTAACTTATAATTATATTCTTTCCATGCCATTCAAAATTTTAAAAATACTTTTTATATTTTGAACAATTAATTTTCTTGCAAATAAGAAGTAGAACCACTTATATTTTTAATAAAATAAATAAATATTTTAAGTAAAACAATCAGTAAGATAAAATAAAATCAATTAATGAAAAAAATAAAAGAAATAAATTTAATTAGAAAAAAATTAATGAAAAGTGATTCGAGAAATAAAAAATTTAATTAAAAAAATTAATGAAGACGCGTAAGAAAAATACTATAAATTATTAGCCGTTAGATCGATTCAACGACTAGTCCGCATATTATTTATATACGGACGATCCACATATTAGACTCTGTTAGTTATATTGATGTAATTGAGTTTTAATTTAAAGTTTAAAATTAATTTATTTAATAAATAATATTATTGTATAATTTATATATTTTTTTATATATGATTTTACATCGATTTTACTGATAATTATTATGAGTTTAATTTATTATTATTTCTATTATCATTATTATTGTTATTATTATTACTTTATATACTTCCTCCGTTTCTATTTAGTTGAACATTTCAATAGTGTGTACTATTCATTGATCAATTGTTTTTAATGTGTTATTCATTATGTATAAGAAAAAATATAGTCAAGTGGGGTTTTGTTTTATTCGTTTTGATATCTATTTTTCAAATATTAAATTTATATAATTTTTAATCGTATATTATTAAAGATATTTACGATTAAGGTTAAACATTGGATAGCGTGCCCATATAAAATGTTGCAAGTATTTGGAAATGGAGGAAGTATTTATTAAAAATGTAAATTTTCTATGGTGTTCTCTATATGTCTCGAATAAACATATTTGGTTTAGTTTAATATTTGTTTTATTAGCTATGTATGTGCAGTGGAGTTTTAATATATATATATAGAACTTATTTATTCATAAAATAAATAATAATAATATTATTATTATTATATTATGTATTAATTAAAACTTTTAAAGAAATAAAAGTAAAACTATCCCATATTTTTTTATCTATTATTGGACATTGATTTCATTTATAAATATGATAAGTTATACAATTATTACTTAATTAATTAATATTTATTAAAAATTTAATCTCTTGTGGTGTATTATATGATAATAAAATATTGTTTAGTTTATTATCTATTTAATTATTTATATTGATTTAGTGAAGTTTTTAGTTGAGTTTAAAGTTAATTTATCATTTTAGTAAATAATTTGTTATATAACTTATATGTATTTTGTATATTATAAATCGACTGTGTTTTATAAATATTATGTTTATATTTGGTAGCAATAGCTTTTTTTTTTTTTTTACCACGTTTAGCAATTCTATAGCGTTAAGGGTTTTCTAAAAAATCAAACTTTTTAAATAGTGTTTTTGACCAATGGTTTAATTAGCGTTTTTAGTAAATAATGTTTGGTAAAACTAGCATGTTAATTAGTTAATAAAACTAAGATGACATAAATGAACAAATAAAAATAAATCCTTATTTTTGAATTTATAAATACTTAAAATAATATTAAAAAATAAATAAAATAATAATAAAATCAATTAAGTTCTCATTTTATTAAAACAAATAAATGAATTACCTTAAAAAATATTACTTAAAAAAATAATAAAAGAACTATGAAATAAGAACGGTGGTGGCGGTGGCGGTGACGGCGACAACGACGACAGCTTTATAAACACTTTTTAAATGTTACTTTTACTGGCGTTTATAAAACGCTATAAAAAACTCTAAACACTAAATTATAAGTTGTCGAGACAAATACAAATTTTAAAAGTCAAAAGAGTTTTGACTAGAAAAAAGCCCTAATTAACTCTAAACTCAAAAAAAAAAAAAAAGTTTGTACCAGACACACACTATGAGATTAAACTATTATTATTATATTATGTAATATTTTATGTCTAATGTGTATAAATTATGCAGATCGGGTGGGACAATAGACGATTCATTTGGGTTTAGGTTTGGAGCTAAAAACTGCAACCCATTCGGATCTCGGATTAGGTTTGAATCAAACTCTATAATTCACGGATCGGGCTTGGGAAGAGGTTAATCCAGTCGCCACCTCTAATTCATAACATCTGCATTTACTATAAGTAAGATGTTTATGCTAACTTTTATCTCATTAGTGATCCTGAAAACATTGTCTCTACCAAGATCTTCAATAGAGGAGAGAGGAATCCTATCTTCAACAATTCTCTTCGACTTAATGTCAAGATTATTGAGTCATCTCTCAAATGTAGATTTCATCATGAGTAAGATGAAGGATTGCCTTGATGATTAGCTGTCTGGATTCACTTTAGTGCCTTTGTCGGATGTGGTTATCATGAATGGGAAGTTAGAAAAAGATTTTCTCATTCATTGACTAGTTTGTTCCATTCTCTTGTTGGTTTTGTTCAGTTATCTCTTGCATATGCAGGAGCTTCACCTAATGTAATGGCGATTCTATGTTTGTCTAACAATGCTAAATCTACAAATGAAGTTGCTCAAGTCTCATGTTTCAAAGTCAATAGAGAATATTGTGTTCTCTGACCCAAAGAGTATGAATGAGAATCGGTTTTTGAGTATTTTGGGATCCATGTACGAAAATGGATTCCAAAAGCTTAAAAATTTTAGTTTGCTCCGATGATCAAAATCAAATTAGTTATGGAATTGGTCATAGAATTGTAGAGAGCTTTTCTATAGATATTGTGAAATCTGCTCAGCTTCCAAATGTTGATTCACCTTCTAGCAGCATGTTTACAAATAAGGTGTCCTTTCATTCAGCTGTTGTAAATTGTGAGTCATTAGATGCTCCTGCAATTTCAAAGTCACTAATAATCTATCATAGAGAAAACCACTGATGGTAATGATAATGAGAGTTTTTCATCCGATCGGGCGCCTAGCGACTCGAAACCAAAACTTGTTGTCAGTATAAACATCGAGCCTAAGAAAAATTAGTGTAGCAAAAGATAATAGATATGTACCTGAAGAGTATGCAGCAACTCATTAAATTGCTGGCGAATATGAAGTGTCCTTTGGACATTGATAGTGGACCAACTAGTTCACGAAGCTTAAGCTTTGATAAAAAACTGAAAGACGCAAATAAGAATGCTAATTTTTGTGTATTTTATGGCAGTAAGAGTCTTTTTATGAGCTTTTTATTTATTTTTTCAAATGGCTTTCAAAGGAAGATTTATATGACTTTTAGATTTTAGATTAAAGACTTATTATAATTGAAGAAGTGTAATAATGTGATATGATTTAATGTGGTGTTTTCAATTGTATCCTAATAATATATATGTATATATATATATATATAATTATAATGCTTTAAATGACCACAAAAATCTTGACTTCCTATATTACCATTTAAAAAAAATAACATTACTTATTTATGTGTTAAAATAGTCTAGTAAAGAATAAATGCAATAACATTACTCAATTAAGACTATAATATTATAAAATATCCCACTAAAATCATTTAAATGGAACAAATTTAATTAATTTGCATAAAATTTTAAATAAATCTTTTCATATACTGTGAGCTTACTATAACGTCCGAATTGGGGGCAAAAAATATTCGCTTGATTGACCATATTATCTAAAATGTTTATTCGATTTATTTACTATTTCCACTTTTATAAAATTTACATAACGGAATAAATAGAATAAAAATAGAACTTGGGTATAGAGATTATGGAAACTAGACTAGATTGGAAGTTAGAGTCAAATTTATTTTTTGAAATGAAAAAAATTAACGTTTTTGAGTTAAAAATGTCGTTTTCTGTCAAAAGGACTATTCTACCCTTTTTTAGTAGAAATTCCAAATTTTCGAAAATGATGGTGATTTTTTGTTTTAAATAAATAAATAAATATTTGGAGAATTACATAAGTGATGGAAACGAGTTTCAATGAAAATTGGATCAGAATTGGATTTGGGCCAAATTTGGTCCAAATCAAAGCCCAAATCAAATCATCCCACCAACACACTTACCTTTCTCTCTTCTCACTCCCCTCTTCCCCCTTAAACAATTTTCATTTCTCATTAGGGATAACAATTTTTTATCTAACCCACGAACCCACCCTGGCCCATGCATTGAATGGGTCAGATACATATCGTCATGCTCTGCCCCGCCTTGTCCTACACCTATCCTTCTAGCACTGTCAAATTATACCTCGTACCCAGTCCACCCGTTATGGGTATGGTCTAAGGAAATAAAAAGTTTCATACCGCGGGTCATAAAAAACTCGGCCCGTTTAGACTCGTGCTTGTACGGGCTGGATATGGATTACTCGCAAGTAATAAGTGGTATAATAAATGAAGAAACTTATAATAACTGAAGAAACATTATCATTTTGTTGAATTGAATTACAGTGTGAATGAAACCATAAACACACAGAGACAGAAACACAACACAAACACAGTGATGCATAGATAGAGCTCCTCGACTCAACTTTTTTTACCTAACCCTAAAACTGTCTCACCGACGCCGTAATGCCACAACCACCATATCTTCTTCCAATTTCTTCCCTCGGTTAAAGGTTAGATGTTAAATCTTTAAAATAATCCATTTCTTATTAGAGTGGGTAGGAATATGATGATTGATTGATTTTACCATTATAGAAATGTCATAAATTTGGAATAGTGTATGTCTACACTTGGAGCTAACCCATTTATGATTAGTGCTTTGGGAATTGACGTGGCTGGTGATATGCTTTCTATTCTATTGTTGGAGCTTTGTGTGTTTGCTTGTGTTTATAGTTTACGAACTTTGTGTACAGTTGGTTTATGTGAATGGACTTTGATTTAATCAAGAACATTAAGTTATTAAATTTATTGTATGAGTTGTTTGTTCTTTGTATATATATTTATTAGTCATGTATAATTATCTAAGTTCCATTGAAATTCCCTAGGAGGATTAAATTATGTTCCATTAATCTATTTATTGTTATATTCCTTGAATACAGAGGAGACTGTCTGTGTGTTCAGTTTGGATACATACCTTTTAACTTGTTAGTTTTGTGTTAGATTGTTAGTTTTGCATTCAGTTTTTACTGCTACTCTGTAGTCTTTTACTTAATGATATAGTTTCAGAATCAACTTCAGAAAACCTTTGCAATCAACATTTTTATGTGTTTATATGCAGATCATTCACGAACAACAATTGCCCATTTGGAAGGATTGACAACATTACTTTAGAGGATTTCTACGTAGGCACGATAATTTATTTTTATAATTTTTTTAACAAAAATTGTTTGATTTATTTAATTATAGGTCATGAATATAGTTTATGAAAAGTTTTTAAGTGAATATTTTTAACACTTATACAATATAATTTATTAGATATTTAGTAAACTAATAAATATTTTTTTACAATAATTTTTATTGATTTTCTATTTATCTACTTACTTTAAAATCTTAAGGCCGATTTTTCATTTGTTTGAAAATGGTATGGAGTCTCAAGGAAATATAATCAATGAAATGGAGAATCAAAATAATGTTTCTGTAACAACAAACCCCCACTCTAGAATAACTATAGGGAGGAGTCTGTCATTACTCAGAAGCAATTATATACTTACTTGAGAACCCATCAAAATAGATTCATTAAAATCATAAAATATCATAACCAAAATTAAAGTCGGCAACAACAACAAAATTCAGAATGCTATCCGAATAACGCAAAATGTCCGAACTGTTATAATATTTCATGAAAAACCAATACAGTCCAAAAAGAAATGAAAATTCCAAAGTTCAGCAAAACACGAATAAATCCCCAAAACATAATAATAAATAAAATGCTCATGAGAATGTCGTGATCCATGCAAAATATCGAGACAGCACTGACCGATCGAAGTACCTGTACTTAACCTAGGGTTTTAATCCCGGATTAACAAATAGCAAGAAAAATAGGGAGAAAAGCAGTGTTAGACTATGAAATTAGTCTAAGTTAACATCTCAGGTTCTAGCACTCACACATAGAATGTCCTAGACTCGGCTATAATCATGGGAGCATACAATGCAACTACAGACTCCCTAGAGTCCAATATATCAGACGACACACTAATCATCCTATCAACAATTTATTAATTATCTTCCTTTAACTAGAACTCAATAATCCATTTGTTATATATCCCTATACATTCCAATATCATACTGAAAATAGACTCTTAAAGTTCACGGTTTAAGGTTCTATTAATTTATAGGGCGCTAGGATTACGCCTTCGGGGGTTCCGCTTTTAAAATTTTATTCCTAGCAGTTTAAGTCCGGTTTATTTAGCATTTAGAATTTTAGTTATAACTGATAGAAAGGTCAAACAACTTGTGACCACTTAATTAAGTCCGGTTCTAACATCAATCGCAGTCATTTACCAACTGTTAATAGTCCATTTAATACAGTCCAGTAACCATAAATAGAATTTTTGTTGATTAACAGTTTAGCCAGTTAAATAGCAGAATTATGCCCAAAGCAGCTATCAGCGGAAAGTGGGATTAGCAGTAGCAGTAAATAGTATGACCGAAGCCCAGTAAATAATATCAGTATAGTAATTCAAACTACAATCAATATAGTTACTTCAAGCCAATTATTTCAGTAATGAAGATCCTCTATCTCTAGGCATGCCATAAATTCTACTAATAGACTGATAAGGGCAAAATTCAGAGTTCCATTTATTTAATATTTTACCAAATTAAATATATACCAATATAACAATTCCAGTATATATCAGCGTTACTAAATCAGTAACCCAAATCCATAACGTTAATAGTCTTATATATTTAGTCTATTATCATTAAATAAGGCAGACTCGAGAAACGGTTTCACAATACATCAATCACAACTCATGCACAAAAACAAACAACATACATCAACAATAATATGAGACTCAAACAGAGCTGCTAACCTAACACGTAGAGAACGACAACCCGAGCAGAATCCGACCTAAGCTGCTGCCTGATCAGCCTCTCCGTCCAGTGCTCCTATAGACTGTGATAAAAATATATAAATACAACTGCACAGAACCAAAAGCCGGACCAGGACACCGATTTGACAGACTAGAACCAAACCCGAACATAACCCAATACATCCCAAAATCGAACCTTAGGTATCTTACCGAATTATCCTCAATCGACTCTGACTACCCTCTTAATTTTTGAATCCGAAACGCCCAGAACCCTAGACCACCCGAACCTGTTTGATAAAACCCACTCAAGATCAGGGTAAACGAATTCCATTCAAACGAACCTGGAATGGAGCGAGGAAAACTCATCGAGAATTGTTTGATACAATCAGAGAGTTTTAACACTCTAAACTAGACGCGAATAGAACCTGAACGTGTTAAATCCCAAAATCAGAATATGAAATTGGTTATGACGGTCTATATCAAAACTGAAACAGACAAACGACTTACCGATAATACGCAGGAACCCTAACATTGAACACCACTCAAAGCTTCACACGAGAATCCTCTCTTACTCTCAACTTTACGTGATTAAAAAAATATGACAAACCCTAGGCAAAATCACATATTTATAACAAGACAAATACCCAGATAACCCCTTCTAAAACCAGGTAATAATGACATAACCCCCCAGATTTCATAGTTATTCTATATACACCCTCTAATAATAGAAATTACGACCCTAACTCCTAGGCCCAAAAACGGTCCGTAATAGGATTCAAGTGGTGTAGGAGGTGATGCTACTAGTGATAGGGGTAGTGAGCAATCTAGTAAGAAAACTAAGACTGCATCCAGTGTTTGGAATGTTTTTACTCTACTTGGAATTATAGATGGGAAGTTAAAAGTAAGGTGTGATAAGAGGATCATAATATGGGACCTCATCTTTGAAACGTCATCTTGAGAGATGTCAAGTATTAAATGACACAAAATCTGATCAACATTATCTTAGGGAAATGGTTGAGATGTATGCACAAAAAATGAGATAAAAAATACTTAATCAAAAGGTCGTTAGGGAAAAGTTGGCCATGGCAATTATAAGACATGATTTTCCTTTTTCTTTTGTTGAGTACGAAGTTATTAAGGATACTTTAACATATCTTAATCCGGATATCAAATTCATTTTTAGAATACGATAGCATCTAATGTCTGGAAGTTGTATGAAGGCGAAAAATAGAAACTTACAAAAGTGTTGAATGAGATTCCTGGTAGAGTTTGTCTCACATGTGATGTTTGGACAACATGTTCAATCAAGGGTTATATATGTGTGACCGTTCATTATGTTGATAATGAATGGAAATTGAATAACAAGATTCTATCTTTTGCTGCATTTCCTCTACTATACAGTGGCCTTCAATTGGCCAACAAAGTGTATGATGTCTTACAAGATTGGGATATAACTAGTAATTTTTTTCATTGACTTTGGATAATGCAACTGCCAATTATAAAGATACGTTGAGAGATTCTTTGTCTATTAGGCATAAGTTGGCATGTGGAGATAAATTTTTTCATGTGCATTTTTGTGCAAATATTCTCAATGTAATTGTTCAAGATGGATTGTATGAGACTAAGTATGCATTACAAAATATTAGAGAAAGTATGAAGTATGTAAAATGGTCAGAAACAAGAAAAAGAAGTTTTGAAGAGTGAGTTAATGGTTTGGGTATCGAAGGTGGTGTTCACTTGCGCTTGGATGTGTCTACAAGATGGAATTCCACTTACTTGATGCTTGAGAGTGCATTAAAGTATAAGGATACATTTGAGTTTATGAACTTGTGTGATGCAAATTATAAGTGGTGTCTATAAAATGAAGAGTGAGCAAGGGGAGAGAAGACATGTGTCATTCTAAAACCTTTTTATACCAGTACCACTTTAATATCGGGTTCTAGTTATCTTACATCTAACTTGTATTTCCTTCAAATTTGGAAGATTGAGAAACTCTTAATTGAATATAGGAATAGTGAAGATCAAGTTGTGATTAACATGATCAAGAGTATGCAAGTAAAGTTTGACAAGTATTGGGTGACAAGTAGTGAAATCCTACCCCTTAGTGTCATTCTTATCCTTGCGTGAAGCTTCAATTGGTGAATGGTTGTTTACAAGAAATTGATGATCCATATGGTGTTGTGAGCAAGATAGAAAATATTAGAAGAAATTTGTATGTGCTTTTTAATGATTATTCGGGGTTATCGCCGCCACCATTATCTTTTCCTTCGACGTCTATTCCTACAAGTTCAAGAACTAGCATGAATGGTGTGTTTATGGTGGGAGTGGATGTAAGTTGATTGTTATTTTTATTTTGTATATTAATATATGATTTCCAATATTGTCAAATTAAAATATTATAAATCCCTTTATTTGTTTTTATAGGATGCTATACGTATTTAGGGCCGGATGAGTGAACTTCATACAGAGAAAAGTAAATTGGATAGGTACTTGGATGAACCACCACTTGAATATGAACATTTTGCAAGTATGGATGTCTTGACTTGGTGGAAGGATAATTAGTCAAGATTTCCCAATTTGTCTCGTATGGCCAACAATGTTTTTAGTATTCCAATTACTACAGTAGCATAAGAATCGGCTTTTAACATTGGTTCGAGAGTGTTTAAGAAGTAACGTAGCTCTTTACTTTCTAAAAACATGCAAGCCTTAATTTGTACATGTAATTGGATGCTTGGCTATATTGTTGGTGGTACATAATAATTTTATTTCCTACTTTGTTATTTTATGAAATTAATTGTAATTTGAAAAAATAATTGAAAAGTTAGATACTAAATTTTCTATATTCATCCAAATGTTAAAAAAATGTTGTTGTAGTTTACATTTCTGATTTTTAATTGTTTTAATTATTGTTTTTAGAAGAAGAAAACATTGGTGATGTTGAAAAAGAAATGAGTAGAGGTAATTGTTCTCTTTCAAAATAAAATTCCAATATTGTTGAGGTGGAAGATGATGGAGTATGATATAAATATTGGTATGCTTTCTGACTTAATCCATATTTACTAGTTACTTAATTTATTACTTACCCATTTCCCATGAGCACCACTCTACTACCTCACGTAATAGAGTTTTCTGCATTAACAGGTGAGAACATTGAAACACTAAATTTAGTTAGCGAAACCACATCATGCATATTTTTAAATTGAATCCCTTTAAATTATCCTTTTCTATCAACCAAGTAAAGCATATTCTCAAGTTAACGATGGTTTTGCCTCAGGTAAAGGGCATACTTGTGACAATATATGCTGAAGAATATGAGAAACAACCACATATGCGTCCTGAAGTTCCACTACAGGCTCCCTATTATGAAAAGAAATGTTCCTTTATTACTATATTACAAACTACTTGAATTTTTTGCTGGACTGTTTTGCTAGATAATATTTTCCTTATATTTTTTAAGGATTGTTTATATTTGGATAACAAGTTTTAATGGACTATTTTTCTAGATTATATATATATATATTATATTTTTAGGGACTGAATTTGTATTTGGATAATAAGTTTTAATGGACTATTTTTCTAGATTATATTTTTGTTATATTTTAAGGGACTGAATTTTTATTTGGATAAACAATTTTAAAACTTGTTATATATTTGTATTTGGATGATATTATATCATGTGTGAGTTGAAAGGTAGCAGGTTATAAAAAAAATGAATTGAATTATAGCATGTAAGTTAAAAAAAAAAAAGGTGAAGCCCATGCCCGCCCATTACCCACACGGATGGGTAATACAAATTTTTAAAAACACGTGTAATTTAGACTCGTACCGGTGTGGGCCAGTATCTATATAGGTATGGGCGAGCCGAGCGCAGTTCGACCTGTTTAACAGTGCTATGTTCTGTCCTGCCCCGCCCTATTAATCTTTATTTAAAAATATATTTTTTTGTGACATTTTAATTTTTTCTTAATTAATTTAATAATTTAGGTTTTATAAATATATATTTTAAAAAAATCTCAAGATTAAATATAATATTAGCAAGTTGAGAGGATCAAATAGTAAATTCCCCATGCATATGTAGGTTTGTCAAACGACCAATTTTTTTCCTAATTTTCTTCCGCTTTTATTTCTAGTTTTATTCTTCAATTTCTATCGCTAATTCTCCCCAATTATTCCCAAAACTCTCTCTTTATTCATTATTATATTTCAAAGTTTTTATTTCAATCAATCAATCATACACTCTTCTAGTGAATTCTATTGTTCAACTCTTAGGGTTTTCGCAATTAGGGTTCAAGTTTAAAAAGCAGTAAGTTGAATTTACTATATTTGGGTATTAATTATAGTTTTCTTTTTAATTGACTTGATGTTTGGTTCATATTAGGTTTAAACTTCAATCGCAATTAAAGTTTACCACAGGAGTTGATCGCAGTGGAGTTTATTATTTCGATTATATTATCTACTGAGGTACACAATCTAATAAGCCCTAGTTAGCTAATTTGAAATCAATTTGTGATTCTATGTATTACATGGATTAGAGAGAAGAATTTTGTGTGTTAATCTACTATCTTATTTTTCTTTATCTCGTTATTATATAAAGGATGGAGTTTAAGGTGTTTTCGTGGATTTTTGTATCATGAATCACATGCTTCTTATAAATTGAATTTGATTTGATATTTATTATTAAATAAAAGATGGAGCTTGGGTGTTTGCATGGATTTTTGTATCAATCACATGTTTCTTATAAATTGAATTTTCTTATTATTAGGTTAAAGATGGAGTTGGGTATCTGTATGAATTTTTGAGTAAATCACATGTTTCTTATATATTGAATTTACTTTTGATATCGATTGATATATAAAATATGAAGTTTTGGGGTGTTTACATGGACTTTTGTGTTATCTTGAATCATATGCTTTTCGTAAATTGAATTTGCTTTTATAGATATTATTACATAAAAGATGGAGTTTAGGGTGTTTGCATATATTTTTGTATTATCATGAATTACATGCTTAATTTGCATTATGTAAGATTTTATTCTATTTTTGTGCTTATCATGAAAGGATATATATGTCTTGACTATGACATCAACATCTAATTTTCTCATATAATATTCATATGATTTTTATGCTTTGACATATTTTCAACTAACTAATAACATTACTTGAATCATTAAAAAAAAAACAAAGGCTTAGAAATCTTATCCTTATTTATTCTTTACAATCATATTTTCAATTTTTGACATGTGATATGTCTCAATTTTTTTAACATGTGATATATTTTAAGTTTTCAAGAGACAACTATACAATACAAACTACTACATCATATTGATTATTTGATTCCATTTTTACAGCAATTACTGAAAATTCAAGTCCAAATCTATCATTGAGCCTATCTCCAATTATATCTCCAACTTTAATTTCAAATGAAGAGTCTTTGACTCTAATTTTAATTGGAGAGGCAAGTCTAGCTACAACATCTAATACTTAATAGTCTAACTCAAACTATTCCTCTGAGGTCCCTGCTCCTAATCCCACTGTCATTGAGACTACATGAGTTTCTACCATTGAGAATGAAAAAATTAAAGGAGAAAATCCTTGGCAAAAGTCAGTGCTAAGGTATGGAAGCATTATGATTTTAAGGTAATAAAGGGAAGGAAAGAGCAACATGCTTATATTGCAAAGAGGGGATGCTTGGCGATCCGAAGAAAGGGATGACTCACTTAAGGATGTTTTGGTATTGCTAAAACACTTAATATATTAGAAGAGCATTTTTATTGACCTAACATGAAAAAGGATGTTGAGAGAGTTTGCTCTAGTTGTATAGCATGTAGGCAAGCTAAGTCCAAGGTGCAGCCTCACGGGTTGTACACCCCTCTACATGTTCCTAATAGTCATTGGGTTGATATCCTTATGGATTTTATGTTAGGATTACCTAGGACCAGGAAAGATTGTGATAACATTTTTGTTGTAGTGGATAGATTTAGTAAAATGGCTCATTTTATTGCATGTCATAAATCTGATGATGCTACACATATTGCTGATTTGTTCTTTAGGGATGTGGTAGATTGCATGACATTCCTAAAATCATTTTTTCTGACAGAGATTCTAAATTCTTAAGCCACTTTTTGCGTGTTTTATGGGGTAAATTGAGGACTAAGTTGTTATTTTCTACTACTTGTCATCCTCAAACTGATGGTCAAACTGAAGTTGTTAATCGAACTTTAGGATCTTTATTGAGTGCTGTAATGGGTAAAAATTTTAAAATTTGGGAAGATTGTTTACCTATGATAGAGTTTGCTTACAATAGGAGCATACATTCTTCTATAGGTTATTCTCGATTTAAGATTGTTTATGGTTTTAACCCATTAACTCCATTGGATTTGTTGCCTTTACCATTAAATAAGATTGTTAATATAGATGGGCAGCAAAGAGCAAAAGTGATTAAAACAATACATGAGAAAGCTAGGCAACACATTGAGAACAAGATCAAGAAGTATGCTCAAAAGGCCAACCAAGGGCGTAGGTTGATGAAGTTTGAACCTGGAGATTGGGTTTGGGTACATTTCAAGAAGGAAAGATTTCCTAAGCAAAGAAATTCAAAGCTAGATCCTATAGGCGATGGTCCTTTCCAAGTACTTGAGCGCATCAATGATAATGTCTATAGGGTGAATTTACTAGGTGAGTATGGTGTTAGTGCTACTTTTAATGTTTCTAATTTGTCTCATTTTTTTAACGTAGGTTCTGATTTGAGGTCGAATCTTTTTGAAGAGGGAGGGAATGATGCAACTCATCAAAGCAATGATAAAGTCTTGATGATGCCAGTAGATCTATTTACAATGTCGCGCTCTTCTAAACTCAAAGCACAACTTCAGATTTGTGACAAGCATTGATTTCACAAGAACTTCAAGAGGACATGTTGATCAAGCTTTGGGAAGAGCTTAAGAAGATGCCAAGGTGTTTAAGTACATTAGAGGAATCAAGTCCAGAGGGCTCAACACTTGTCCAAGTATCTGAAGCACAAGTCTAATCAAATGAGCTTAGACTTAGGTATCTTTAAAGTGAATATCTGGGCTTCTTTTATTTTATTATTTTGGGCTTTTAATAATCTGATTTGTATTTAATATGCATGTGCTTCACTTAAAAGTCATGTGCACGAATTAATTAGTGTTGGGCCTCTGATTAATAGCCCAACCTGCCCAGCCTTTAAGATTTTTAGGTTTTTTAGGATTTGATTTGTAAAGAAAATTTAAGTCCTTCTTTATGTGCGTTGGCAGCAGACTTGATTAAAAATATTTTGAGAGTAGAAAGGTTTGATTCCAAACTATTTTACCTTAAGGATTGATTCAAATTATCAAGTAAGTATTGACTTGTGGCATTAATTCAATTCATTCACATCTTATACTCTTTGTTACAAATTCCTTGCTGTTTTGGGGGTGAAGGGTTCTTGTTGATTGAATTTAGGTTATGGGGAACATTTATTGATTCAAAGGTGATTCTTGCTTAACTCTTGAATTATTGTTGTATCACTAAGTCTAACATGCAATATAACATTTAGATACATATACACATTTAAGCGCTCATATAAGTAAAGCTAGTACGCATAAAAGTGCAATCTCAATATATTACAGTAAGCTATTTGTCCTATTCGACCAATTAAAGTGGACATGCCCTTATCAGATTCAATGCACAAACATAAAACAAACAATAAATGATATGGAGTATAAAATAAGGTTGCTAATCTTACTTTCGTTGACAATAAGCTAAGCATCACTAGTACGATCCTCGGCACTGTCCGCATCGCCTAACAAAGAACAATAATACGTTAGACCTTACGTCAAACACTTGGCTCACGATTGGAAAAACTTATTTTAATCGCTTGGAAAAATGACAATCTAATGACCTATAGACGAAACACTAGCAATACAACCCAAAACCCAATTCAATTCCATGACCAATTTGATTTTCCTCAAAAGCTAGGGTTCCTATCAAAATCCTAACTAAAACAATAGCAATTCAACCCTAAATTATCAATAATGATCCTTAACAACCATAAGAATCATGCTTATATCCATTGGAATTGCAATTAGGGTTGATAGAAAGCTTACCGAAGCTGCATCGACAACCACATAGAAAGGGATTCGAGGGAGAGATCGATCGTGCAAAGTGAGGGTTTGAAACGAGTTAATAGAATGAAGGAAATTCTGTGGATTTAGGTTGAAATCGACCTAATACGCTATCTGACCACAAGGCTGGTGACATAGGGCTTATGTCACTAGAGGCTACATCATGTTGGTCACTTGAACACGCCTGAGATGGTCATTGGCGACATGGCTGGCGACATAAGGCCTATGTTGTCAGCACCTATAGTATTATGTCCCACGCCTTGGCTTGGATTCGTGTGTTGGCGACAAGGGGCTATGTCGCCAGCACCTACAGTGCTGCACACCTCCATTCGCTTCCTTGTTCGACTTCGTTTCAGCTCTGGTTCAAACGAATGACCAAAATCATTCAGATAAACATTCACACAATCATTCAATAAGCATAACATTGTTCCAATTAATCATAAATGATTCAAGAACTACAAAAGAATATCTTGAAAATTGAAAGTCAATCTGAATTCAAAAACACTGAATCGTTTAACCCTAAAATCGGGACGTTACATTCTCAAAAATTCAGGAAATTCTCTAGCTTAATATTAACAAGCGTTTTGTCTATCGAAACATATTTATTAAGATTTTGTTTAGATGACTGGTACTAATGTTTCGTATAGTACAATTTAGTTCAGTATTGTTTCGTATAGTATTAAAATTCTGTTTGGATGGATGGTAGAGTTCTGTACAGTAAATTAAAATTTTTTGTTTGGATCGATGGTATTGTATGGGTTAAAAAGATGTAAATTGACCACAATACCCTTGTGAATAGGATTCATACTAATTATTATTTTTAGATTATTTAATTTATTTTTTTAATTTTACCACATTATGGTTTTATTTATTTATTTATTTGATGTATTTAATAAAGTAAAAACTAATGTGTCATTTATTTTTAATATTTAATATTTTAATATATTTTTATGTAATTTCGAGTTTTTTTTAAAAAAAAATTCATTTTAAGTGCTGATTTTTTTTAAATCCACTTATTCTAATTAGATTAGACATATTTACTTATTGTATTTCCATATTAATCCATTTCTTAAAATTAAAAAAAAATTGAAAAAAATTCTTTAAATTGATTTTTAAAATATTATTTTTTAATTAAATATTAAATAATTAATAAAATAATTTCAGCCAATATTGTGAATCTTAAATTTATAAATTAAATTTTTTTCAAAAAAAATAGAGTAAGTGAATTGTTCAAATTTTTTTTTTAATTAAAGAGTAAAATATTAATAAAAATGTATTATATTATATAATATAATATAAACATAAAAAATAAACCAAATCACTTATATATTTAAAAAGACTTAATATTTAAATTTTACAAGTTAGATCTATTGAAAAAAAAAGGACCTAGTTAAATATTAATATTTTAAATAATTTAATATATTTTAAAATTTTATTGAGAATCATATAAATAGATTTAAAAAGTATAAAATTAATAAAATAATACAAACCATATTTGAAAATTGACCACAACTTTCTCAATTGACCAAATAAAATATGTTTAAAAAATTTTAAAAATCAAATAAACAACCAAAACTCTATTTCCAATAACCAAATTAAATATATTAAATAAAAATATAAATTAATTAAATAAAATTAAACACTCCCAAAATAAAAGGTAAAATTCACTCGTAAAATGCAATGATAGTGAAACAATACATCATGATATTTGTGTAATATTCTTAATATTAGAAGGATAATTTTGGAAAGTAAAATATATAACCTATGGCAACACCTCAAATTGGTGGGTTGCAAATTCCACTCAAATCAACCTGTGTATAACTAAACAAAACTAAACCATGCGAACTCAGCCCATCGTCAAAACATGGTATAGGTTATTAATAACCTAAACCATACCATACAAAACCATTATCCAAACATAGCCTAAAAGAGTATATTTATTGGGGGAAATATCAGTTACGAGAATATTTCCTAAGATTTTCGAGACCATTCAAAGAGGTTCTTAAGTCATGAAAAGTTGGTTTTCCAAAAATTTGATGTTTTTCGAGAGTTCAAAACTTTGTAATGTTATGGACATGTTGAATGAGCCTATGCAACTATCAGACCCTCTAAAGTCTTCTAAGAACATAATAATTAAGCAAACATGGCATACCTATCAATCACAAATACATATGCATACATTGAACATGATATGAATTCATTTTATAACTTAATCAATTTATCTTTCATGAAAGGATGCAAGAAAGAAGATTACTTATTCCGCAAGTAATGACCCACAACACTTCTCATAAGTCAGATAAACTTAAATTATGCATGATAGAGGTTAGACATGAGGTGTATAAGGATCATTTCACAAAATATCGGTCCCAACGGGTTTAAACATTTTAAATTCGAAAAGTCAAAGTTTGGCCAAAGTTGGTCACATGCGACTAGCTTGATGACTTGCAAGTCACGTAAATGGTTGTCTAGTTTTAAAAATATATAAATTAGAACAAGCGACTTGCTTGGTGACTAGCTAGTCTTGAAGCAAGTCATATGCTTTTAGGAATCTGAAATTTTTACACACTTAAAGAATTTTCAAGAACTAATCAGAAAACATAAGTCAATAAATTACTTAAAAATCATATATAAATAGTATACATCATATACAAATCTATAGCCTCCAGCGACACATAAATCAAAGTTCGGACAAAGGAAAATAAAGTCCAAAATGTTCACTATTTAAATTCTAAATTTTTTGAACACTTGAAGGAGTTTCCGAATTTTAAATGTAAAAATTAGGTCAGTAAATTATTTAAAAATAATAAATAAATAATATACTCAAAATTAAACGCGTGGATGCAAATGACACCCGAATCAAAGTTCAAATGAATGAGAACAAAGGTTTTGAAGTTCACTATAAAAACTAGAAATTTTCAATGATAGGTGACTTGCTGCGTGACTTGCAAGTTGCGAAGCTAGTGGTCTATCTGTCCATAACCCTAGAAATACAGATTTGGTGATAGCTTCCTAGGCAGTTTGTCTGAGCAACTTACTCAGTTCCGAAATGCAATCGAACGACATTGGAATGCAACCAAATTTTAAACATATCATCTTTTATCATAAAAAACACATACAAACAATCCCATCCAAGAGCAACTCATCCGATTGGTTGAATGAAACTGAACAATTACTCTATATAGCTAACTTGTTGCAGCAGCAGCAAGGAAATAGGACAAGTATAGATTTTTAAGTATGACTACCTAACATCAATACTCATAAAGAACCAAAATTATCAAGCTAAATCAAACATCTTTTGATGATTTGATTAGTCATTTTCATCATGATATCATAATTCCAAATTGACTTATTAATAGGATACTTAACTTATTCATTTTTACTTGATCAAGACATATCAATCACATATTCTTGACAATGGGATAGGACCAAGGGTTGACTAAGCAACAAACCTTTCAAAACACATCAAGATCATGACAGGACATGTCAAAAACTCTTCTTTAGTCAAATTCCATTTACTCTTTTTAATTAACGAGTTAAGCCAAACTTTTCACATCAATCCAGTTATGAAATAAGTAGAGGCGGTGAATTACATGCAAAGGTCATCCACCTAGTTACACTCATCCAATAATGATCATTAGTCATCATTACTTACCAATCATGTTCATCTCCTTAATCAAGTCATCTTCAAGTTCAATTACTATCTAGCCAATTTCATGATCAAATCATTACCAACTCAGTTCCAAAGCATCAACAATTCAAATTTCAAGACAATCACCAAGTATATTAGCGAGAATATTTTCAAGTATGTTTTATTTACGATTGCCCAAAAACCACTTTAGATTTGAAAATGAGATTCAAAATGGACCAAAGTTTAGAATAGGAAAGCTTGTAATGAACCGAAGTTCCAAAACGTTCGTAACACCTCAATGTGCACCGAAGCTATAATGGGATCCTCATCCCAGAATGGGTAAACCCATAAATAGAACAAAACTATTATCCCATAAGTAGACTATCCACACCTACTAAACCTTGATACTTTCATGGGTCGAAGTATTTTTAATCCCTAGGCATGCATTTCCTTACTAGTTTAAGGGCATTTGGTCACATTAACGAATTTCATTACTTATCATCATTTTTTCGTCATCAATTCATTTCATTCAGGACCTAACCAATGGTAGTAGCATCAATTACACAATATTCATTATCCTTTGATACATTTCACGACCCGACAAGCATGTTAGCACCATTTTTACTTATTATGCCATTAAAGGTCATCGAGTAACAATTAGTCCAATTATTCCCCATTAAGCAATTATGCATTTTCAAGTCTAAATTTTTCATCAAATATCGTCAACAATCAATAATTCCAAAACATTGAAACAACTTCATCACAATGGGCACAATCTCATTATTCCCCATTAAGCAATTATGGATTTTCATGTCTAAATTTTTCATCAAGTATGCATTACAAAATTTAAGTCTCTACCCTCTCCTTCAAATCACAAGTGATGTGGACTTAGTCTACCCGAACTTCAATTTCCAAGGGCACCGCCTAACATGATTCTATATGCACCACATGTATGTTCTAACATGACAATAACTCTCAACACACCTAATTTAGGTGATAAGCATACTAATCCAGTTTAGTGACACTAACAAGTAAACATAAATTAATTACATCAATCAATAGCAATCAAGTGGATAGGGCTAAAAATGAAAATACAAACCTCGCATTCGTCAATCCACAAGCTAGATGCTCGCTCCTCGTGGGTTCTTACTTGTTCTTAGTCGACACTAAAAATACAATCTATATATATATAAAGTGGAACTCTCAGTGGACCCCACGAGATTGACGTGGCAGGGCTGAGAGTTCACGCTTGTGTTGAAAATCATCAAAAACTACACATTTTGAAATTCGAACATATTTGACCTATTATACAATGACACGTGGCATTCTCACTCAAACTTTTTCATTCTCTCCTCATTTATTCATTAACCTATTTGTATTTTTTCTCTTATTCATTTACCAATGTCATTTAATAAAATTTTATGAAAAAATTAAACAAAATAATATTCAATAAAAGTTTTTAAATTTTAGAATTTTAGTCATTTTTATTTATAATTTATATTTATAATATCTATCTACCTCTCCCTCTATATATATAATCGGTGAAAATCATAAAAAAAAAAAACTACAAGTTTTGAAATTCGAAACATATTTGACTTATTATAAAATGGCTTTTGACATTCTCACTCAACCTCTTGCATTCTCTCCCTATTTATTCATCAACCTATTTGTCTTTTTCTCTTATTCGTTTACCAATGCCATTAAATAAGGTTTTATGAAAAAATTAAACCAATAAATATTCAATAAAAGTTTCTCGATTTTAGTAATTTTTATTTATAACAATATTTATAATTTATATTTATAATATCTCTCTATATATACTTTAATTTCATTTAAGTTTTTTAAAATTAAATTTTCAGTTATGATCTCTTTCGATTACTCTTTCCACTTTCCATTTTTCTTATCTGTGCACGTTACACTTTTTACATAATGATTGCACTTATGCTCATACAAAACTATAACTCTCTTTCTCTTTTATATATAGAACTGTTAAACAAAACTTGTGAAACCAAATATTTTTACTTTTGCAGTCCCATTAGACGTTCTCACTCCCATTTCCAATCTGGTGTATCTCTGTGCATAACTCAGTGGCCTTTGGTTCTCCTTTTGCTTTTGCTCTCAAATGGTAAGATGATTTGTCGTAAAGGTACCGGCTTTTAGTTTATGAAGGTAATGAATGGATTTATTTTTTTATGTCAATTTCAGTGGCTATTATCAATGAAGATGCTTATACATGGTAATAACAACTATTTTTTTTCTTTGGTTAAATTTTAAATCTTTTCAACATTTTCTGCTTGATTTAAGAAGAAGAGAGGTACAAAACCTTCAATTGACTAAAAGGAACGTCGAGAATGACGAGCGAGCAAAGGGGGGCGATGAGCATAGTAGCAAGCACAATTTAAATTGCGAAACACGCAACGGCCAAAGAATAACAAATCATCATCCCCAATCGCCTTCCCTACATCACTTCTCCATCACTGTCATTCTTCCTTTTTCTTACCTATTTCTCATTCTCTCACAATCGAATCTCTCTACAAATATCACTATCTAAATATTGTTTTTCACTTCTTTATAATGTGTACACTTGAATATTGTATATTGTCTTATCTTTGTAATGTGTACACTTGAATATTGTGTTACCTTCTGATCTTTTATTTGTCAGTTTTTTAATTTCACGAGACAATTGAGTTGAGGATAATCTATGGATTATTATTATTATGATTTTTTTAATTTAAAATTCTATGTATTAGTCTTTTATTTTTCAATTTATGGTTATGTGATTATTGCATTGTGTGTTGAATTTGTAGTTTTTATTTTTTATTTTTCTCTCAGAATTCTTTGATTGAAAAGTCTTCTAATTTGATAAGTGTTTTTTTTATCAACATTAATTAATAATTGTTCCAAAGTGTATGTCAGTTTCTTCACAAATTTCAAAAATACAATTAATACAATAAAAACAAAATATTACACCATGTAAACATATAACAACATACAAGAGAAAGAAAATAGAAACAATAAAAATCATAAGATATCAATCTACTTCTCATCCTTTCCAGATATAAAACATTAGACAATAAAATACCTTCTATGTTAAACACTCATATTTCATACTTTCTACTTACGTTTCTTGGTAGAAAAACTCAACGATATAAATTTATATTTATGATTTTAAATTTATAATTTATATTAATTATTTAAATTGGTTTTTAAGTTTCAAGCTTTCAAAACTTAATATAAATTTTATTTTTAACCTTTAAAATTAATAGTCATGTTTTGAAATTTATTTAAGTAATCTTAATTACTACATTTTGGTAAATCATATTTTAATTCTCTTCAATTTTTGGCAATTGTTATTATATTTTTTTTATTTAAATTACAAATTTTGAATTGTTTTTTTTAACAACTACAATATAATTTTATTAAAAAAATATTTTACATAAATTAATTCATTATTTTTCTATGTTACAGCGTAATTAATAACAATCATTTTATTAATAAAAAACTATCGTAAAAATAACTATTCATTTTAACTTATTAAATTAGTCACCATGATTTATGAAAAATATTTAAATACTAAATGTTAAATTTTAATCTTAAATTTTAAATCTTAAATTTTAAATTAATTACAATTATGTTATATTACATAATTTTGAATTTGTATTCATTATATGCCTCTTTTTTTTCTTTTTTTTTTCTTTTTTTTTTTACTTTTGAACTTTTGTAACCTAATATGCATTTTGAATTTCTTTATCTCCTTGCATCATTGCCATTTAGTTTCTATAATTATTGAATTTATATGTTCATTTAATTATATTGACCATTGGGTTTCTATAAAAGTTTCCATTTATTTTATTTATCATGAAAATATCTCTTCCCTTTAGTGACGAAGTTAGAGTAAGAATTTTTCAAATAACAACTTTTAGCTTTCCTCAAATTATAATTTTTAGTATTTTATATTTTGCAATACATGCTCATATTAACTTAATTTCGTCATATCTATTTCATCGGAGTGAATTCTACTTCTATTTGTTTTGTTTTAAAAGTGTAACATATTATTTAATTCTTTTTGTATTAGTGATATATTTTTTTAATCATTTTATTATGTTCATCTAAACACCCGAATTAGAGTAATTGATTATTTCATAATAGTTATTATCCCATAGTTCTATTATCAACTTTGGAAGAAAACAATTTTCATATTCATTTTTCAATTAATAAAAATTACAATAATAGAGAAGGCCTATAATATTAGGGAAAAGAACCTTGCGGATTGTGATTATTTATTAATTTCAATTAATTGTATTTATACATGACATTGTATTTCTTATGATAGTTTTATTCATGAATCATGTAATGCTTCACTAATCGGTAAATTTGTTAGGTTAGAATCAAATGCTCTAATATATTATATTTATCTTTATATTTTCACTTTTGTTTCATTCCTTTTATATATTCAGATTTTCCATCGTTATTTCTAATATTTTTGCTTTGCAGATATCCTTAAATTGTAGTGTTGTTAAATTTCAAGCATTCGTCAATTTTATATTGTCATGAAGGATAAGGCGGTACACACTAAGCTTTAAATGATTTTGAAATAAATCAATTGATAAGATGTACGAATTTATAAATTAATGCATATTTGGATTATTCATATTTGTGCTATAATTTGATCTTCCAACATTATACATTCAAATAAATAATTAATAGTTTTTTTAAATAAAGAGGTTAACCTTGAAAAACTTTTAATTGTTGTACAAAAAATTAGTTTGACACGCATATTTAGCTAAATAATAATAAAACTTAACTTAACAAAATTTATAATACCGCGCAACGCGCGAGTTTATTTACTAGTTATTACACTATAACCATTAATACACACCACAATATATTACGTGGTACAAAAATACTTAGTCAACACATAACCACTCTATTAAGGACATTTATACACTAATGGCATTAAGTCTTTTCAAAAGAGGTTAAAATTAAACCAAAATTACTTAGTAACAACCTAGGATCATAAATCTACCGATTTCAATATTCAACAGCACTATTTCATAAAATATAGACATCTTAAAAATGGAAAATTAGGATTTATGACCCTAAGACTCAATTGGAAGCTAGGTTTGTAAGATTAAGTCTTAAAATCAACTTAAAAATAAGCTAAAAGCATCCTTAACAAAAAACAACATGCAATTTTCAAATTCAAGAATTTAGTGAGAGAAGTAATAGTTACCTTTGGGAGTATGAACTCCAAGACACTCTTAGAACCCCTAAGAACAATAAATAGCTTGCTCGGATGTTGATAGAGTGATTTGAGTAGTTGATTTAAAGAAATATAGGTAGGGTCGTTTTAGGGTTTATAAGAGGTTGTTGATACATAAAGAAATGTGAAGAAGTGTAGAGAGATGAGGAAAAAGAGGGAGTGAGAAATAATCTTGGGCTTGGTTTTGGATATGGCCAAATTTGGGTCTGGTCCAATTCCGAGTCAAATTCCCGCTCAAACCCAATTCCTACATTTCCGCTCCTTTCTAAAAAAATTAGTTTCACATTCAAAGTCAAAAACCACCTTTCGATTTAAAATCCGAATTTTTCCACAAAAGGGCAATATTATAATTATGATGATCAAACTTAATTATTGCTGCTCATATGTGGTCGGATTATAATGAATGAAATACTGTGATGTAATTTGATGATTTTATTGTTTTTTTTAATATTATACTAGGTACTTCTTTTCTGATTATTTGAGGTGTTGTTATTTAGTTCCATTTGGAGTAATAAACTAATTTCCATGGTAACTTTATTAATCAATATTTTTTTTAATGTTATTGAATAATCAGTCTATTCTGATATAACTATGAAAATGTGAAAACAACATATAAGATTATCTCTCATTTGTGATTGGTATATTGAAATGGAGGATGCTTTGGTTGATTTATATTAGACCAAGATAATGTGGGCAATAGAGTTAGTGGAAGTTTCAACACACATGTTATGGATTGCATTATCACAGACTCGAAGGTGAAATTTCCAAATAATCCTTTAACTAAAAAACTGGTACATAATCGAATGAAAAGCATAAAAAAAGAAGAAGAAGGAAAACAATGGTCAAAATGGTACGATGCTTTTCACACAGATTTAAGCAGTTTTTCATGGAATCTAGTGACAGAAAAAATGGAAGCTAAAGGAGAAGTTTGGCAGCAGCTGCTTTAAGTATCTTATATTTTTTCCATGATCAATTATTTGCTTAAGCTATGTTTTATCAAATATTTATTTATTTTTTGGTTAAATTGTATAGGAAAATCTAAGGATAGCTGAATTGAAAAACAAACGTATTTGGAACTGTGAAAAGTTAGTTCTATATATGGAAATGATAAGGCTACAAGAAATAAGACTGATGATGTTATAAGAGATATGCAAAGGAAATTAGCAACATATAATGGGCGAAAAAGAGACAACTTGATTACAATTAGCGAGATTGATGGTATATTAGGTGAAGATATATCAAATCTTGAAGCTGCAAATGCAAATATGGAAAGCGCAAATAGTGCTTTTGGGGTTGATGAGTAGTTAGAATACACCATCTCCTAGACCAAATGCATCACCTGCACATTCGGGTGATTCAATTCCCAAAAGAAGACAAAGAATGTTGAAACTTCTGATGTTGATGAGCTTAACATAGAGGTGAAAGGTTTTGGAAAGTTGCAATGACAATTCAAGAACTATCTGAAAAAGCACCTTATGATTAGAATCTGATGAGTAAACAAGAGCCCATATAGTCATTCTCGAAGATCATAATATGAAGAGTGCATTCCTCTCTATTCCATAACAATGACGGAAGACATTTTTACTCCAGCATGTGATTAATGGTAATTAAGTTAATTGTTTTGAGTGTTTATGTCTAGATTTAGTTAAACAATTTTTTACTTATTTTTTTTTAATTTTATGGTTGTTATTGTGATTTGAATTATTATTCTTACAACAATAGATAATGAATACTTTTGTTTAGACTGATTATCGGAAACACTTTAATTTAGATTGATTATGAGAAATAGTTTGTTCATGATGTGTTGTTCTTATTGTATGTTTAGATTGATTGTGGGATTTTCGGTTTTTATTTTGAGGATTTTTTGCTTTCTTATGGTATATTTTGCTGTAATAGGTTGTTACGGAATGATTTAGTTACTGGCGGAAATATTTTGGTTGCTAGAAAATGGTAGAAATATTTATGATAATTTTCATTATTTTTTATATGTAACAGAACAAGTTCAAAGTTTCTTGTGAATACTGTGGCAAGTTCAAGAAGTAGACATATACACATCCATTATCTGAATTGTTATTGTGTGCAGATGTGTTTTGTAATTCTAAAATGATGCGCAAGACACTAGTTTTATGATTTAAAACATAGAAAGATGAATACGAATCACATTTCATGTTTCATTTTTAGTTTATAGATCCTTGATGTATGTAAATTTTCCTGCAGAATTGAAAAGCATAATTAAGCTTATTATAATACTCATTAGGGGCTCATATGGATCATCGTATAGGATAAGTACAAAATAGTATAAGGAAAAAGATTAGGATAAAAGTTCTGTATAAGGATTAATTTATCCATAAATTGTATTTGGCTAGTTATCGTATAAGTAACATGATGGGATAACAAAGTACTAAACCTATATTTGGTAAACCTCGATAAGTAATAGGATAAAAATATGAATTACCAAAATACCCAAAAACTTGACAAGTAATAAAACAGTAATTTACAGTTAAAAATAAATAAATATAATATAATAAAATGTAATAAAAATATATTAATATATTTTTAATAAAAATAAGTATTAGGAATAATCGTAAAAAAACCTTTGAGAATTTTAGAAATTTCTCAAAAATCTCCGTAATTTTTTTCCAAATTTGCCACTTTGTTGTTAATGAATGTCCAATTTACTATTATTTACTATTTTGACTTTTTTCTACGAATTTTGGAAGGGTAATTTGATCATTCCAATTTTTAATCTTAAAAAAATATTAATTAAAAAATAAATTAAAAATAATATCAAAAACTCTAAAAGGGTAATTTGGTCATTTTAATTTTCGAAAAAATTTCTAAAATCCTCTCGGATTTTTTGGGATTTTATGTAAATTTTTATTTTTATTTTTTTATTTTTTTCCTAATTTTATCAAAGGATAATTTAGTAATAACATGATGAACATCTAATACGAAAAGTACATGATAAAGTTATCGGGGCATTTATCAATGATAAAGTTATCCTATATGTATCGTATAAAATTATAATAAGTATTATTTTATCCTATTCTAAACAGCAGCCAAATGCTTGATAAACATATAAATCGTATTAAGTTATCATATCCTATTTCTTATCCTATAAACCATGTGAGCCCTAAGGATAATGTCCATATATGTCAGAGTGGAGATAACAAAAGGTCAAATTCATATTGTTGAACTCTATGTACTTTTAGCTTTCCAACTATAGATTGACTTCATAACTTTTCAAAGTTGAACAAAAATATACATACATACAATACTTAACTATTGTAAATACAGAAGTTGTTGGAGTCTGTCTTTGAATTCTTAGATTTTAGAGTCTCTATTTAATTTATCTTGTTCACTATAACAACTCTTCTCAAGTTCCTAGCTAGGATAATTATTTACCACATCTCTTTGGAAAAATGCAGGCTTCAACCCCAAATATTGCCCCTTTGTACATGAATTAAATTATGATAAAAAAAGATTGTAAATTTTGTATGGAAGAAGAATACTAGTAGCTTAGTTAAATTAAAGATGTTAATGTTAAGTTTTTTTTTCAAATTTTAAATAATACTAAGATATTTAAATACTACACCTACCAAACAACATGAGCGTGACGTGTGTCGAATCCGTTAAAGATAATATAAAATAATCCTGCTAAATACTAAGACAGTAGTAAACAGGGTCGAACCACAGAGAACGGTTTAGTCAATTCAAATTTTGTGAATAATCTGAGAAGTAATTAAGGCTTTGAATTTGACAGGAAAAAATAAACTAAATTAAAATTGTAGAGAAGTAAATCGATAGAAGAAACAATCCAGCAAAGTCTATAGTCAATTATCATGTTAATCATCGAATCTAAGTGTAATTATTTTAATTCAGTAACCATAGTTATAGTAGTTGACGTCGCGCCTAACCGTCTAATCTTTCCTTAGCTATTAGACTAACCAGACAAGCGCCTTCTAATTAGTCCCTAACCTAATCAGTAACCCTGACAAACGCCTGACAGGTTCAACTATAGATTGCTTTAAGAAATAGAAAGACCTATGGTCATAGCTAACAAATCAACAAAGCGCGTTCATTAACCTATGATCACAACTTCACACAGCACGATGTATCACACTATTTGCTACCTGTATTAATTTAATTAAACGATTACGTATTTAATGTTGTTAACTAGCGATGTATTAACCTAATTGATCAATTAACCGGTCGAATTAACTAATCAAATAAATAAACACATTCAACCAAAACCATGAACAACAGTGAAGTGCTGACTACTGCAGAAATAAATATTAAAGCACAAATCTCACAACACGAATAATTAAACTAATAAACTTTACTCGATATAATAACATAGCTAGCTATGATCATAGCTAGCATCATAATTATAAAATATACGTTCAAAGAGAGAACATAATAGAATCAAAACTCAGAATAAAACTCAATCAAACCTAAAAATGAACATACCTAATCTTCTTCTTCAGAAAACAATATAGAAGTAAAAGCTAAAGATGTGGGAGGAAGAAAACTAACCCACAAAATCTCCTAAAAAATCTAACTAGAAATTCAAAGTTCAAATACACAATAAACTATCGTTTCCAAAAATAGATCATTAGTCTTTATTTGTTGTTTGACTTCTTTCTTGATTTGTAATCCCCTCTAAATAGCCCTCGACATCTTTAAAACTGCAAAATCAGCTCCAACTATACAAAATTAACAAAACAAGCCAAATTAATAGTAAATAATCAAATATGCCCAAAATAGTATGGTATAAATAGCACAAATGATACAAATTATATGCTCAGTCAAATTCCTCCTCACTATCTCATACTTGCCCTCAAGTATGACAATGAATAAACCCCAAAAAGAAGACCAACAAATGACAAGTAATCTAATAAAGCTGCTACCAAAAAGGAATCACCAATAATCAACAAATGCAAAAAACAGAGTGCTCAAATCACCTAAATAAAATCATATTTAAAGGGGGAAAAAGAAGCTCGCGGTCAGATTAAGCGCACAGACAATTAAATTTCATCTTCAATTTAAAATAGATGGAAACAGAACTGTTAGTAATCTGCAAAACAAACTACTCAACCTTGACTAAAAGCAACAATGAAGGCAACCATTTATTATGCTATTATAATATTTAAACTACGTCTGTTTTTTTTTTTTCGAAATTTGTACGGCCCAAAAAGGGACTCAATTCTCCCAAATACTAACTTTTCCAAATGTAAGCCACTTAAGGGATGCAAATGTCGCATCATCTACACCAGTTAGAATTGGTAAACAAGAAAATTATGAGATTTTGACATTCAATCAGCATTTCAGGTTTTTCGAATTTTTGAACGGCCCAAAAGGGACTAAACTCTCCCATTCACTAGCTGCTCCATACATAAGTCACTTAAGGGGGAAACGCGTCGTGTTGCTTATTCCGGCTAGTGATGATAAACTAAAAATGTGTAACTTTTTCGAGCTATTATCGGCCCCAAAGAGGAAAACTCTCTCATACATCAGCGTCTCCAAACATAAGTCACTTAAGGGAGAATAGTGCCGATCCACTAATCTCAGCTAATGATTGTAGTCACAAGATTATATTGTCTTTTTCTCTCTTTTATTGCTACATATTTTTTTCATATATTTATTTTTTTCTTTTTTTTTTCACTCAAGTCGACCTTCTGCTTTGCTAAAATCCTAGGCACGAGAAGTTTGTAAAACTGATTACACAAAAGTTCTATAAGCATCTATAGTGTCTTAAGCATGCAATAATTTAAATCTTACCAGTCAAGCAAACTCCTAATCCCAAAAAATAAGTTTAAGCACAAGGTGACTCAAGTTAGGCACACAAAAGTTAATTCCAAAAGTAGCAGCAAGATTAGACACACTAAATCATGACAATAAGAGATGAGAAAAAATAAAATAAAATAAAAAAAATAATAATAAAAATAAGGAATAAAAAATAAACAACCTAAAATAAAATAAAATAAAGCCAAACAAAGAATGACAAAAACATCCCTCCCCCACACTAAAATCCTATATTGTCCTTAATGTTTAAAGCACAGAAAAATAAAAGTACAGGATGTAGACAGAAACTTCCCTGTACAAAAGTGGAGGTGGGAGCACAGAACTCCTCACGGAGCAGAAGCCTGTTGGAGTAAATTGATAATTTGTTGCTGTTGCTCTAAAATCCTATCCAGCTTTGCATTCAAACTTTGATGGGAACCACCTAAGGTCACAGCTTGTTTCCCAGCTTGCTTTTTCAATTCACCTGCAGAAAGAAAACGCATTTTCCCTTTCTCAAAATCATCAACAAGATGCATTGAACACAGAGTTTTCATATCAAAATCAAGCATATGGCAGCCAATAGTAAACCTAGAAAAATCAACTATACCCAAATTTTGAGCATGTAGGGTAATGAAAGATCTCAAGATAAGTGGTCTACTATTTCCTGAAAAAACAGATTTAAGCTTGAAAGGTAACCAAAATCCAAAATTCACTCTATGCCCATGTACCATACCCCACAAAAAAATAATTCAGTTTTTGTTACCACATTGGTACCATTAAGACGAACTGAATAAAAAGATGCTAAAAATATGTGAATATAACGCAAATGAGCATCCATGATATTATTCGACTTAGAATACTTTGGTCTAAAACGCAATGCACTATCACCAGTCAACTCAAAATAAAATAACAAAGGATCAAACTCATCAGGAAAGTCACAAAATGCATTCACATATGAATGTGAACTAATATCTGCAGCATCAATAAATCCCAATGCAACATTGAAATCCGTGACAGACATAAAATAGGGTGTACCAAGTAGCTAAAAAGTAATAACTCCAGGAGCATTGATATCAACAACCTTAGAACCAAAGAACTCAAAACTAGCAAGAAATTCATATACAAGCTCAAAATATGCAGGAACATTCAAATTAACCCAATGAGACCATCCGATAGCCTTAAAAGCTTCTAAAATAGCATCGCAAATACCCAAATCAGTCATAGTAGGTATATGAAGGGATTTAATTGAAGTCAAAGTGTTACCTTTAATCTTATCAAAACGTGTTTGATGGGCCGAATCGGCAAAGCGTAAAACCACGTTTGGAGGTGGTGGCCTCGAAACCTTGTTTTTCTTCTTATTCACCCGATTCCGTCGAGCGACCTGTTATTTTGGAGCCTCAACATCAGGTACAAAAACTAGTTCTGAATTTGTCTCTGTATTAGTTTGGTTCAATCTTCTTTTGCTGATGGTTCTGATTCACAACTGAAGGAGGAAATTTCTTGACGGCGGGGTCGCTTGGACACCGAAACTGTGATATTAAAATCGTTAGTAGTTTCGCGGCATCGACGAACCCGACTGGCAATAGAAGTAGTAGCTATCATAACACTTTTTTATTTTTCTGAAGTCGACTGTGGTCTAAATTTTATCTTCAGTTTGGGCTTTGGTTTAGGATCGGATGCTGCCTACACGACTTCGTAGCAGGCAAACGAGGAGGAACTGCTCCTTGATAAACTTTCACCATTACCAAAACAAAAACAACAATGTCAACAGTAGAGTGACTAAGTGGAGCAAAGCGGCTGCATATCTTGACGCGAATGAATAAACACAATTAGGAGCGGCTCTGACAAGACAATATACTCTATTGTAGTGTAACGCTCCAAGCTGGTGAGAGAAGATGAGCTGTGAGATTGACGATCCAAAAATTGAAGTAGGCTTGGTGATGAAACTACGGCTCGAGTGAGAGAGTGTAGACGCTGTGAGATGCCATCAAGTATCAAAGCTAAAAGACAGCGTGATGATGGCAATTCAGATATTGGTCTGTGCGCTAAAGGTTTGAGGCGGCAGTAAAACTCTACAATGTAATATACAACTAGGTTAATTTTGACCTTGACTTTCCTTTTTGTTTAATTAATATTTTTTATTTTCTTTTTAAGTAAGAACTAAGAAACGTGAAATAAAACAAAATAAAAGATTTCTTTTATAAAAAAACTAATAACTGTAAAGCGTGGGTTAAAACAAAATAAAATAAGAATAAATAAAAAATAAAGTAAAATAAAATGAGATAAAAATTCAATAAAATAGGAAATGAAGAAATTAAATTAAATTAAATAAAAATAAAGATAAAAATAAAAATAAAAATAAAAGAAAATTTTCTGGATTGCCTCCTAGTAGCGCCTTATTTAACGTCTTTGGCTAGACATGACTGAAATTCAGTCAACAACACTTGGAGAGTCCAACAGAAGATGTTCACATTGCATTGTACGAAACCCTTTATAGTACGGTTTCAACCTATGACCGTTCACCTTGAAAACCTTGCCTGTTTCTAAGCTTTTGAGCTCAACTGCACCATGAGGAAATACATCAGTAATAACAAATGGACCAACCCACTTAGATTTCAACTTACCAGGAAATAATTTCAATCTTGTGTAATAGAGTAGAACTATCTGTCCAACTGAAAATGATTTCCTAGAAACGCTAAGATCATGGTTTCTTTTCAACGCATTCTTGTACTGATGTACTCTTATGTAAGAGTCATTTCGTATTTCCTCTAGTTCCTGTATTTGAAGCTTCCTGTGTTGTCCAGCTTCATCCATTCTTAAGTTGCACTCTTTGACTGCTTTAAAAACTTTATGTTCCAACTCAACTAGTAAATGACATGCCTTACCGTAGACTATTCGAAAAGGAGACATTCCAATTGGTGTTTTGTAGGCTGTACGGTATGCCCACAATGCATTATCCAAACGAAGTGACCACTCTTTCCTAGAAAGATTAACTGTTTTCTCTAAAATGGATTTTATCTCTCTATTGGACACCTCGACTTGGCCATTAGAATGTGGATGGTAGGCCGTGGAGGTTCGATGAGTTACTCCGTATTTTCTAAATGGAACCTCGATAGTTCTATTACAGAAATGTGTCCCTCTGCCATTGATAATTGCTCTGGGAGTCCCATACCTACAAAAAGTGTTTGATCTGACAAAATCTGCAACAGCTTTAGAGTCATCAGTTCGGGTGGCTTTAACTTCCACCCACTTCGAGACATAGTCAACAAGTAAAATATAGTGAAAACCAAAAAAAGGTAGGAAAGACCCCATAAAGTCAATGCCCCAAACGTAAAAAATTTCAACTACAAGAATAGGGGTCATAGGCATTTGGTCACGACGGCCAAGACTCCCTGTTCTTTGACAGTTGTCACACGATTTACAGAAGACATAGGAATCATAAAAAATACTAGGCCTAAAAAATCTACAATCCAGTACCTTTTTTTGCTGTACTCCTAGGTCCAAAGTGACCTCTACAAGACTCTGTATGACATGACTTCAAAATTAGCTCAGTCTCCTCCTTAGGAATACAACGTATGATCATTTGATCAAAATAATGCTTCCATATATATGGATCATTCCAAACATAGTTCCTCAAATCTCTTTTTACTTTATCTTTCTCACTTCTACTTAATTCAAATGACAGTCTCCCTATAAGAAGATAATTAACAATATCAGCGTACCAGGGATGAGTTATGCTCACAACTAAAAGGCGCTCGTCAGGAAATCCATTGTTCAATGGTTGTGTAGGCTGTGACCAATCGACTTAAGTGATCAGCTACCAGGTTTTCTGATCCTTTTTTATCCTTGATTTCAAGATCGAATTGTTAAGGAGTAGAATCCATCAGATCAATCACAGCTTTGCATCATTTTTAGTCAAGAGGTATTTCAAGGTTGCATGATCAGAATATACAATGACTTTAGTGCACAATAAATATGAATGTAATTTTTCTAATGCAAAAATGACAGCTAAAAGCTCTTTTTCTGTTGTGGTGTAGTTGTATTGCACACTGTCAAGCGTCCGTGAGGCATAATGAATCACATATGGCTCTTTTTCAATCCTTTGACCCAAGACTGCGCCCACAGCCTTGTCACTGGCGTCACACATTATTTCAAACGGAAGATCCCAGTTGAGAGCCTTAACTATAAGCGCAGCTACCAGTTTCCCCTTTAAAACGTCAAAGGTTGATTTATAGTCTCCATCAAAAATTGAATGGTACATCCTTCTTGAGCAAATTATAGAGAGGCTGTGTAATCTTCGAGAAGTCTTTAATGAACCTTCGATAAAAACCTGCATGTCCAAGAAAGAACGAACATCTTGTATGCTCACAGGGTAAGGTAAAGACTGTATTACATTGATTTTTGCTTTGTCTACCTGTATTCCACGTTGAGAAACAATATGACCTAATATTAAGCCATGATCAACCATAAAATGGAATTTCTCATAGCTTAATACCAGATTAAGTTCAATACACCGCTTCAATACTTTTATAGTAAACAAGCATCAAAAAGTCAACATACACCGTGAAATCATCCATAAAAACTTCAATAATTTTTTCAACATAATCAGAAAAAATACGAACCATACACCTCTGAAATGTAGCTAGCGCATTGCATAAGCCAAAAGGCATTCGCCCGGTACGCAAAAGTTCCGAATGGATAGGTGAAGGTTGTCTTCTCTTAATCTTTTGGTACAACTAGGATTTGATAAAAACCTGACATACCTCCAAACAACAATAATGAGATTTTCCTGCTAACCTTTCTAACATTTGATCAATGAATGTCAAAGAAAAATGGTCATTCTTGGTTGAAACATTAAGCTTTCTATAATCAATACAAACTCTCCACCCGTTTTGAACACGCGTGGGTACCAACTCATCATTGTCGCTTTCAACCACTGTGATACCTGTCTTTTTTGGAGCAACCTAAATAGACTTACCCATTTGCTATCCGAAATTGGATAAATCATACCGGCATCTAAAAGCTTCTAAATCTCTTTCTTGACCACTTCCATCATTGGAGGATTTAGTCTCCTCTGAGCCTATCTGATTGGCTTGCTATCCTCCTCCAAAAGAATTTTATGCATACATGTTGATGGACTGATACCTTTAATATCATTAATTGTCCATCCGATCGCTTCTTTGTATCCCTTCAGCAATTAAATGAGTTGCTATTCTTGTCCAAGTGTCAATTTGTTTGAGATAATTACTGGTAGTGTCTATTCCTCTCCCAAATAAACATACTTCAAATGACTAGGTTGTGGTTTTAATTCCAAAATCGGTGCCTGCAAAATAGAAGGTAAAGGAGCCTTAGCTGCGGTCATAGCTAATTTCGGCTTATTACTTACCTTAGGTTTCAACGTCTCCAATTCGTACAGTACTTCTGTCAGTACTCTGTTGAAAGAAAAATCATGCTTTTCATCTCTTGCTTGTAGGTTATTGCAAAGTGCAACACCCAATTCATCTCCTCTGCTTAATTCAAAGCACTGTTGGACAAAACAATCTACAAATCCATACTACAAACACTAGACAAATCATCAGGATGTTTCATAGCATAAAAAACGTTAAATTTAGCAATTTCACCATCAAACTCCATGGTTAAAGTACCATCCTGTACATTTATCTTAGTTTTTGCAATACTAAGAAAAAGTAAAATCAGATGGAGTTGTAGAAATATCTTTACTACCCATATCCAACACATAAAAATCAGCAGGAAATATCAAACCTTGAACCTTAACAAGAACATCTTCTAGGACACCCTTAGGATAGACTAAGGACCTATCAGCTAACTGGATTACTACATCTGTTTCTTTTAAATCACCCATCCTTAAGCATGAATATAGAGAATAAGGCACAACATTCAGTGAAGCTCCTAAATCACGCATAGCTCTCCGTATCTCTATACTAACAATTGTATAGGGAATAGCAAACAAACCTGGATCCTCCCTATTTTGGGGAAGTTTATTCTGTAACACGACAGGCACGTTTTGTCTCATTAAAACTTTCTCATACCCGACTTGCCTTTTCTTATTTACACACAGTTATTTAAGAAACTTAGCATATTTAGGTATTTGCTTAATAGCATCAAGTAAAGGAATATTTACCTCTACCTTGCTGAAAGTTTCGAAGATCTCCTTTTCTTCTTTCTCTTTTTTGGACAATTCAAGTCTTCCAGAAAATGGTGCTCTGGCTTCCAGGATTCTAGGTGTCTATTGCATGGGTTTCTCAATTTCTTTTTCCTCCTGTGACCCTTGCCTATGAGCATAAATTTCCTCCTAAGTTAGGGTTTTATTTCTCACGTTGGTTTTCTCTTCTCGTCTCCGTCTGTGACGGAAGCTTTCCTTGTGACTCTATCCTTCCTACTGTGGTCGTGAGCTGGCTCATATGCTTCTCTAAATTCTGAATGTTTGCCTTGGTCTCATCTTGAAATTGCAACATACCCTGTTGGAAATTTTGGGTATTAGTAGCCATCTGTTTTATGATATCGGCTAGAGAGTCACCTGACTGTTGCTGCTGTTGATTTTGAAAATTCTGCTGCCCTTACCCATATCTCAGGTTAAAATGATCCCTCCATCCTGGATTGTAAGAGTTTGAGTAGGGACCGTGTTTCCTTTAACATCTATAGTATCCAGCTGCATTAACTTGTCCAGGGGTGTCCTTTTGCAGTGTCGAACATGCATCAGTAGGATGTTCAGGTGCAACACAGATTCCACAGTTCCTTGATTTCGAGCTCGGTTGTTGAGTTTGTCCTATAACCAATTTAGAGACAACAACAATTAATTCTTTAATTTGACTTGTAAGATCACTTACCTCGTTTGCAGCTCTAGTAGATTCTGGGCGAGCTTTGAAATTTCATGCTGCAGCTGCTGCCATGATATCAATTAGAGTCCTAACTTGTTGTGGGGTCTTACTTTCCATGGATCCCCCACTAGCTGCATCAATCATATGTCTTTCCATGGGCAATAACTTATCATAGAAATATATAATGAGAGTTTCTTCAGATAGCCCATTTTGTAGGCAGCTAGCACATGCTCTTTTAAATCTTTCCCAGTAGTCATAGAGTGTCTCTGAATCTTTCTACTTGCTACTCCAGATTTCCCTCCGAAGAGTGACAGCTCTAGAAGCAGGGAAAAATCAGTCCAGAAAAGCTCTAACCATTTGGTCCCACGAAGTGATTGAACTTGATGGCAAGTATAGAAGCCATTCCTTCGCAACATCTTTAAAGGAAAATGGGAATGCTCGTAGCTTGATTTGTTCTTTGGTTATGCCCTGTGGTTTCATAGTCGAGCATGCCACGTGAAACTCCTTTAAATGCTTGTGTGGATCTTCATTGAGTAAGCTGCGGAAAGTTGGCAATAGTTGAATCAACCCAGATTTGAGTTCAAAAGTCCTTTCTGTCTCAGGGTAAGTGATACACAAAGGAGCTTGATCAAATTGATGTCTACCTAACTCTCTGAGTGTTTTTTGTCCGTTTGCTGCCATTTTCTTGGTTATGGGCACAACTAAGGTACAACTTTCACAAAATTCATCAAAACACGTGTTCGAAATTAGAGCTGTAAGCACAAGAAAGGTTCCAACTCCTTCAGAATACGATGTTTGCTCTTTGAGAGTCCGCTTTTCTTGCTCTTGCTTCTTTTCGTAGTCTCCTGGCAGTTTTCTCGATTTCTGGATCTTATAGGAGTTCTCATGTACGATCAGACCTGGTCATACACAAAAAGAAAATCAATCAGTACCGTTCCCCGGCAACGACGCCAAAATTTGACATGTGTCGAATCCATTAAAGATAAAATAAAATAATCTTGCTAAATACTAAGACAGTAGTAAACAGGGTCGAACCACAGAGAACAGTTTAGTCAATTCAAATTTTGTGAATAACCTGAGAAGTAATTAAGGCTTTGAATTTGACAGGAAAAAATAAACTAAATTAAAATTGTAGAGAAGTAAATCGATAGAAGAAACAATCCAGCAAAGTCTATAGTCAATTATCGTGTTGATCATCGAATCTAAGTGTAATTATTTTAATTCAGTAACCATAGTTATAGCAGTTGACGTCACGCCTAATCGTCTAATCTTCCCTTAGCTATTAGACTAACCAGACAAGCGCCTTCTAGTTAGTCCCTAACCTAATCAGTAACCCCGACAAGCGCCTGACAGGTTCAACGGTAGATTGCTTTAAGAAATAGAAAGACCTATGGTCATAGCTAACAAATCAACAAAGCGCGTTCATTAACTTATGATCACAACTTCACACAGCACGACGTATCACACTATTCGCTACCTGTGTTAACTTAATTAAACGATTATGTATTTAATCTTGTTAACTAGTGATGTATTAACCTAATTGATCAATTAACCGGCCGAATTAACTAATCAAATAAATAAACACATTCAACCAAACCTTGAACAACAGTGAAGTGATGAATATTGCAAAAAACAATATTAAAGCACAAATCTCACAACACGAATAGTTAAACTAATAAACTTTACCGGATATAATAACATAACTAGCTATGATCATAGCTAGCATCATAGTTATAAAATATACGTTCAAAGAGAGAACAAAATAGAATCAAAACTCAGATTAAAACTCAACCAAACCTAAAAATGAACGTACATAATATTCTTCTTCAGAAAACAATATAGAAGCTAAAGCTAAAGATGTGGGAGGAAGAAAACTAACCCACAAAATCTCCTAAAAAATCTAACTAGAAAATCAAAGTTCGAATACACAATAAACTATCGTTTCCAAAAATAGATCATTAGTCTTAATTTGTTGTTTGACTTCTTGCTTGATTTGTAATCTCCTCTAAACAGCCCTCGACATCTTTAAAACTGCAAAATCAGCTCCAACCGTACAAAATTAACAAAACAAGCCAATTTAATAGTAAATAATCAAATATGCCAAAAAATAGTATGGTATAAATAACACAAATGATACATATTATATGCTCAGTCAGAGCGCGACAAGCAAACCATTCGCTTGTCACCAACATGCTAGTTGATGTTGAAGAATAGTAATCTCTGATGCAGATCACTACAAGTGGAGTGCAACAAGCGAACCATTCGCTTGTTGCCAAGAAACTAGTTGATGCTGAAAAATGGTATTCTCTATTGTAGATTGCTATAAGCAGAGTGCGACAAGTGAACGATTCGCTTTTTGCCAAGATATTGGTTTATGCTGGAAAATGTTATTCTCTAATGCAGACAACAAGCGAAGTGTGATAAGCCAACCATTCGCTTGTTGCCAAGACGCTGGTTGATACTAGAAAATGTTATTCTCTAATGCAGATCGCGACAAGCGGAATGCGGCAAGCAAACCATTTATTTGTCGCTAAGGCACTGTTTTTAAAAATATCATTGGACAACTCCCAAGTTGTTCATTGAAGCGATTTACTCAGTTTCAAAATGCGACCGAGAAATGCAACCAAATTTTAAACACATCATTTATGAACATCAAATAACATACTCAAATAAATCAAACATCAAGTGACCCAACCATTTGGGCTCACAATACTGAATAATTGACCTATATGGTCAACTTGTTGCTACAATGCCAAAATTTCCAATCAAGCAAGTTTGAGTCATTTAAACTATATTGTACCATAGCCAATCAACATAATTGAACTCAAACATATCCAAATTTGCAATCATGTTAAATAAGACAATAATTATCAACTTTCATCATGGATTACTTGTTCAGCAAGTTTTAAATACCAATGCCCAATAAACCACTTTAGAATCGAAAACAGGAATCATATGGTCCCAGGACAGGCAAACCTGTAATTGAATCAAAGTTCCAAAATGGTCCTAGCACCTCGAGGATGCATCAAAGCCATGTTTGGATCATCATCCCAGGACGGATATAAACGTAAACAAGATGGAGTCATCACCCTATAGTGAACAAAGAAGTTCTTACGTCTTTAAGCCTTACCATAAACCAATATATCGAAGTACTTCCAATTTCTCTAGGTATGTCTTTCATTTTATCATAAAGCAAGTCTAAGGGCATTAGGTGGTTACCAAAACCTTCAGTTATCAATTTATTAGAACATCATCAATCTATATATTCATTTATCTCATAGCACATTTGCATCATTTCAACCCGACCAAAGGCATATACATCATTTTAGCCACTTTCGCTAATATGACTCATTCAATATTCTTGTCATGAATCTATAATTCATCCACATAGCAAATTAATCAAACCCTGAGCACCATCACAACATTACCAATATTTTTCAAAATGTTCAAGATAGTTTCCCCATTATTCAAGCATGTACAATTCTATAATTAAGACTCATAAAAAATCATTATATCCATCAACTACCATATCATTATCCAAACACACAATTTTCATCACATATATTACAACCAAGCCATTTTCATTATTATTAGCCATATAATACTAGGTGAGGCAAACATAATGAATAATTTCATTTCTAATGCAATAGCTATGCTATAACACACATCAGCCAATCAAACAAGTAATGGAGGGCGTAAAACGAAATTACAAACCTTGTTCCTTAAGCTTCAAGTAAGGTCTTCTCCCTTCACAAGTCACCCTCTTGTTGGTTTCCTATAAACTATCCAAGAGCAAAAATCAACACAATGACCATTCTTGACATGACACAAGCTTATTTTACAAAACCTATGGACAATAATTAGTAGAGACATTAGGCTAATAGTACTAGAACCTAATTGGAAGTAAAGATACTAATTTTGACTCAAAAATCAACTCTTAGCCATAATAATACCAAGACTAAGCATTAAATCCGAAAATGGAAAAAATGTTAAGTGAAAGAGTAATTTTATACCTTCAAATTATGAGCTTTAAATCCTTTTATAACACCCAAGGAGTAATAAATGTATAGTGTTTGGGATTTGTAGAGTGACCAAAGGTGAAGTCTTGGTGGTGGTTGTGCGTATTAACAGAGGGTTTCAAGTTAGGGTTTTGGGGGAGGTGGAGAAATATGTAAAATGGAAGCTGAAGTGAGAGAGGTGAGTTATTGGTAGGGGAGATGAATAGTAATCTGAATTGTGAGTGTTTAGAAGTGAGTTGGAGTGTGGTTATTTTTTGGGTCTTAAGTTGGATGGGGCAAGAATTGGGCCCGATCCAATTCTAGGTGCAATTCCCTACCGAAACACTTTCCGGCACTTTGATTCATCCCCAAAACTTTATTTTAGTACTTTAAATGAAAATCACCTCCAGAGAAAAAATTTAGATTTTTTCGCGTAAAAGGGTAAAATTGTAATTTTACAAAATCGACATTTTTGACTCGAGAATAATATTTTTCAAAGTTAAGAAATTAAATTAACTCAGAGTTTCCAATTACATCTAGAAGTCTCTAATCCTACTTCCCCAAGGTTTCTAATCACTCTTAATCATATTAATTAAGATTCTTAAGAGTGGAAAAGTCAAAATAGTCAAAAGAAAAATTTGACCCGAATTTTTTTAGATGTTACACACATACTAACTAGTGAGAAGTAATGTATGTGTGTATATATATCACTAAAATTTTGAAGATGTTTATGGTGATAGAAGGATCGACATTGGTAAATGTAATGGATGAATGGATATAGTGTGATGTAAATTATCAATAATAATCAAATTTGGCCAATAACTTTATCTAAATCATAAGTTAAGAATCTTAATAAGAATTGGACAAGAATGATAAGGAAGTCCAAGGAAAATAGTATAAATTAACATTTCCAAATCACAGTAAACAAATTAAGGATATTTTGGTACTTTCAATATTTTACTACTACGTCGTAATTTAATAAAAAGGTAACTCACTATCTTGTACGATACATTAAAAAATCATGCAATCTCTATAAACATGAAAAACAATATCAATATACCATAACTATGCATTTACAACTGCCATATTTTAGTGAACCATATAGCACTCAATCCAAATAAAGTATAAGGATTCATGTATTTCAACCGAAATTTATCAGCCCGAAATACATTCAACACGGCTCAACCCGAAATAAAACTCAAAAATGAATATTAAACCCTTACCTTTTGGCCGCGGGTAAACAAAAGAATTATTAATGAGATACTCCTTAAAATATTTAGTGAAAATTCTTTCAAATGGGCTTTTTAAAGTTTAAAATTCAATTATAGGTCTGTTTTGAAAAACATACAAAAACAGACTTTTAAAAGTTTAGTTTTCACTCCATAGGCCAAGTTTTCCAAAATACCCCTGAATCTTTACAATTCACAGATGTTGTGAATTACGGTCACGACTTGTGAATTACGGTCACAGTCTGTGAATGGCGTATGGAGTGAAAATCAAACTTTAGTTTTGCAAATAAACATTTTATGGTCTATAAAAAAAATTCCCAAATATTTATAGTATTTTAGAATTAATATAATTTTAATTTAAGACCTTATTTATTTATAGAAACTTATAATTCAAAAACTATAAAGTAATGTACATGGATCGAAGAAGGGGATGTAGCTCAAATGGTAGAGCGCTCGCTTTGCATGCGAGAGGCACGGGGTTCGATACCCCGCATCTCCATTTTGTAGTTTTCCCGCCTAAATGATGCACTCCTCTTGGCGCTCTATCTTTTTGCAATTTTTTTTAGGGTTTTCAATCAGATTTCATTGATCTTGACGGAGAAAAAACCGCGAAGAAGATTCCACCATGGACGTCGTCGGCGTAAATCAGGTGGCTCAGCTCCTAAACGACACGCTCAGCGTTGACGTCACCGCCGTGCGTTCCGCCACTGATGCTCTAGATCGACTCTCTCTCCACCCTCACTTCCCTTTCTCACTCCTCTCTGTCGCCGCCGGTAATATCTGAAATGATTAGATTTAAATTTTCTATGTCTGATTTAAGCTTGTTTAACCTAATCTGCGACTTTTATTTACTGATTTTTATTTAATAACGAATGAGTTCAACTCTACTCATATAGTGAAAATAAGCTGAATTAAGTGAAGATGACAATTCTGTCACTTGATTTTCTGTTTCGGTATTCTTTAATTTTATACAAGAACTTGGTTAGTTAAATTTGATTTGAGCGTTATAAATTTGGTCATAAAACAGGAGGCGAAAACCAAGGTCAGCGAATTGCTGCTGCCACCTACTTGAAGAACTTTATGAGGCGAAATGTGGACTGTGAAAGTAATGCTGCAGCTACTGCCTCAAGTATCAGTAAAGAATTCAAGGACCAGCTTATGCATGCACTGCTTCAAGCAGAGCCTCCTATTCTGAAAGTTCTACTGGAAGCAGTAAGCATACAGTACCTCGTTTCTATAAAACTTTAATTGTAATACTTGACAGCTCTAGATATGATTTTTTTTTTTTTTTGGTAGTGTCGGGTCATCTTGGTTGCTGAGTTTGTTAAACAGAATTCTTGGCCGGAACTTGTGATAGACCTCCGGGCTGCTATCCAAAAGAGCAACCTTATCGATCATGGTGCAAATTGTGGTTGGACTACAGTTAACGCCCTCATGGTTCTTCATGCAGTCCTTAGACCTTTTCAGGTGTTTTTCTCCCCATACTGTGTATTCCCTCTGATTTTTACAAGCTGGTTTAGAATCCATCTTGAAAATTACCAGTGGTTAAACACTGACAGTGAGAGAGTAGTCTTTTGATTTTGGCTTTATTGTGAACTTCATGTTGATTTGTGTTTCAATGATTTCTGGTTTCTGGTTGCTGATGAGAAGTCCAATCCTTTTCCTGACAGTATTTTTTAAATCCTAAAGTTGTCAAGGAGCCAGTACCGCCACAACTTGAACTGATTTCACAAGAAATTCTCGTGCCCTTGCTTGGAGTATTCGGTCAGTTTGTTGGAAAGGTGGTCCATTTATCTGTCCTCTTTGTTCACTTTTTCTACTCATCAATTCTTACCAAGCTTCACTAAAATTCATTTTTCAAACAGGCTTTAACTGCAGATGACAGAATAGAACTAGAAACAGAGAAGATCCTTCTCAGTGTATGCAAATGCATATATTTTTCAGTAAGTAATATTTTTATCCTGCTATTAAAGATCCTTAACTAAATCTCATTGGCCATCGTTACACAGAATTGATAACTGTGAAATGGTCATGGTGCATTACCTTTTCTTTTATTTATTTATTTATTTTAAATTATTATTTTTAATTACGAGAGAGCTGGTGTATGCCTATGCTAGAATATAGAAGAGGTGTCTTTTTTATTTTATATTAAATTTGATGTGAGTACTTAAGTTTCTCCTTCCTACTCATTTAATTATCATTTTTATATAGCATCTGGTGTTTCTGTTAAATTGTAGTTTGTTTCGTAGGTGAGGTCCCATATGCCATCTGCCTTAGTTTCTCAACTGCCTTCATTTTGTCATAATCTGATAGCCATCTTGAGCTCCTTGAAGCTTGATTCTGGTCTTATTCTGAAAGAAAGTTATGTGCTGAGATTGAAAACAGCAAAGAGGAGTTTGCTTATTTTCTGTGCTCTGGTTACTCGGCACCGGAAACATGCTGATAAGTATGTATAACAACTGTTCTTACATATATCATTGTTTGAAGAATCAAGGTTGCTTATCTATTCAATTTTTTACCTTTTCAGGTTAATGCCGGACATTGTAAACTGCGTATTACAAGTATTAAAATACTGTGCAAATATCAGTGTAAGTTTTACTATCAATTTTCTCAATGGTTACTTCAGTGTTCCTGTGCATTTGAAATTTAGATGTATAACAAGCATATGACACCTGGATTGTTAGCAAATTAAGATGTTGGATGCCTACCCAATCTGTATTCTCCGTTTTATTTCTGATGTTGTTTCATATATTGTACTTTTGGTATGAAGCTTGTAAAGTGATTTTTCTTTCTGCAGAATCTTGATTTAGTACAAGAGAGGATCTTATCATTAGCATTTGATGTGATGTCACACATTCTGGAGACAGGCCCGGTAAGTTCTTCCACATTTGTTGGTTTATTGAGAATACTATTTAGAGAAGAATGAGAACCAATTAGTGCTTCTTTACTAGTTTAAGCACCACTTATTCAGGGATGGAGGTTGGTTTCACCACACTTTATGTCTTTGCTAGACACTGCAATCTTCCCAGCATTGGTACTGAATGAGAAGGTATGCTAATGTGCATATAGAAATTCAATTGTTTACTGTCATTTTTGCTGGGGGTCCATAACTTCCCAACATTGATATGGTATAGCAAGTATTTGTCTGATAAAATAAAAAAGTGAGTGTTTTTTTTTTTTTTTTTTTTTTTTTTTTCCTTTTTTTTTGTGTGAAAATACATCAATATATTTTGAAAATTGATTTTGAGGTTAAAATTTTACTTTTACCTAATTTGTGATGTATATGGCTGTTTTAATGAATAGGATGTTTCAGAATGGGAAGAAGATGCAGATGAGTACATACGGAAGAATCTTCCATCTGAACTTGTATGGGGGTACATGATTCTTGATGGATTCAGCTACTGGATAGCCCTTCTGATTAATATGATAATTTCTCTTCTTTGCTGATATACAGGAAGAAATATCTGGGTGGAGGGAAGATTTGTTTACAGCCAGAAAAAGTGCTATCAACTTACTAGGTGTCATTTCAATGTCAAAGGTTGATGCTATAGAGCCTCTTCATAAATGTCCAAGCTACAGTTTCTGTTAAATCATCAACTAATAATCCTTCTCTACTGTCAGCAGGGTCCTCCAGTTGGAATTTCTAATAACAATGCTTCAGCTTTATCGAAGCGTAAGAAAAGTGAAAGGAGTAAGAGAAATAATCTACGTTCTTCTATGGGGGAGTTGTTGGTGATTCCATTTTTGTCCAAGTTCTCTGTACCCTGTGATGCTAATGTATTTAATTCTGAAATTCCAAAAGCGTAAGCTCACTTGTCTCATTCCAAAATATATGATTCTAGTTTTAATCTAAATATCCTTTAAGTAATTTGCACCAGCCTAATATTATAAATTCTAAAAGATACCTTGGTCTGTGCTGCAGTTGTACATGTACATGTTATGCCTTCGCACTTTTGAAAAAAGTTAAACTTATTGAGCTTACATTAGATATTTTGTTTATGGGGTCAATTAGTGTTATACATAATTCTGATTTGTGGGAAATGTCTACAAAGGAGCTTCTCAGCTCAAGTTCAAATACCTGTTTTGCCTGATGCTTTATCACACTTTTGTGATGCCAAGTACTTATTTTGGTTAATACTTGGGAGAGTTCAAATTTATTAGTCATTGGGTGAAGTTCTGTTATTTTTTTTTATTATTTTTTTTTCCCGCATTTCTTTAGGGTCATCTTTTATAAGTTTCATTGTCTCCTTATCTTATCATGTCCTCAAGTGCAGTTATTTTGGTGTCTTAATGGCTTTTGGTGGCCTTCAAGATGTAAGAAACTTTATCTCTGTCTGCTCATTTTTGTAATTTTGATGAAGCGAGATTTTGAAAGAAGTAAAATTTGAATTGTATATTATCTTACAGTTTCTTAGAGAACAAAAACCAGAGTTCACTTCAAATCTAGTTCGTAGTCGGGTGCTACCTTTGTATTCTGTTTCTGCATGCCCACCATACTTGATTGCCTCTGCAAATTGGGTTCTTGGAGAACTGATCGACTGTCTTCCCGATGTGAGACTATTATAGATCTGATCTTCCTATTTCGTCTTCAGCTGAAGAATTGTATCTGTTTGTTTTGTGTTGTTAGTTACCTATTCTGCATGTTCTGGCTCACTTAAGCACCAAACTCCTTTTGATGTAATACTATCAGTCTCTGTTCTAAATTCTTAGTCTTATTTACAGGATATGAGTGGAGAGGTATATACTTCATTGCTCAAGGCATTGGTGATGCCGGACATGCAAGATATTTCCTGTTATCCTGTTCGGGCATCTGCAGCTGGGGCAATCCTTGGGCTGCTTGATGTAAGTCATTAAAAGACGTTTTAATTACTAGCTGTTAACTCAATCTGTGATTCTGGTGGGTCATTTAGCTTTTATTTTGTTTCACTCCAGAATGACTATCCACCACCTGAGTGGTATCCCCTTTTACAAGTCCTAGTTGGAAGAATTGGCAATGAAGATGAAGAAAACTCCATTTTGTTTCAGCTTCTTAGTTCTGTGGTTGGGGCAGCTAATGAAAATGTCGCTGAACATATCCCTTACATTATTTCATCATTGGTCAGTACCATTTTTAAACGCATCGTGCCAAGCCTTGAGCCATGGCCACAGGTAAGGATGGTTTCCCATCATTTGATGCATATTCTTCATTTTAAAGAAGGAACAAAGAGAGAGGATGTAGAAAGAGACAAAAGTAATTCTATCATGTGCATATGGAGAAGTTTTGTAAACGCCAAGTGAAGTGAAGGTATTATTAACTGTAGTTAAGTTCATTTCATTTTTTAATAGGTTGTCGAGCGGGGCTTTGCAGCATTAGCTTTGGTGGCTCAGTGTTGGGAAAACTCAATGCCTGAAGAGTCTGAGCAAAATGATTCAACTGAGAAGTGGACTTCTGGTCAAGCTACAGTTGCCAAGGCCTTGTCCGTGCTGTTACAACAAGCTTGGTTGACACCCTATAATCTTGTGGTTAGTCTGTACTATTGTTTTTGTAACCTTCGAATACACCGTTTCTTTTTCTAATTGAGATTATTTACTAATCAGGAAGGTGAGGTTTCTTCAGCTACAGCCCCTTCATCATGCATAGATGATGCTTCCACTTTGCTGCGGTCGATAATGCTCTCTGTTTCTGGAAGTAATATGATTTCAGAGGTCAAATTATCTGAGTTATTGTTAGTTTGGGCTGGCTTAATTGCGGATTGGCATGCTTGGGAGGAAACGGAAGATTTATCTATCTTTGACTGTATTGAAGAGGTTGTCAGTCTATACAGTAAATATGGGCTGAACAATTTTATTGTGGGACAGATGCCATCTCCTCCTGCTCCTCCAGTTCCCAAGCAGTCAATCATTGAGGGAATAAGTGCTTTCCTATGCGAGGCCATTTTACAATATCCATCAGCAACATGGAGGGCCTGTGCATGTGTCCATACACTTTTACATGTCCCAAATTACGTTGGATCAGAGGGTGTGAAACAAGCATTGGCCATTTCTTTCAGCAAAGCAGCGTTTTCTCATTTTAAAAGAATTCAAAGCAAGCCTTGTTCACTGTGGAAGCCTTTGGTTCTTGCTATTGCATCTTGCTACATGTGCTGTCCTGATATAGTGGAGGGTATATTAAAGAAGGAAGAAGATGGAGGCTGCACAATCTGGGCATCTGCGCTGGCTTATATCTGCAGTACCTCTTTCCAACCAAGTCTGTCCATGGAGTCAGAAATGAAGTTAGTAGGTAAGTTTTGTTATTTTGCATCTTTCATGAAGCCTATACATTGTGCTGCATGTTTAAGGATCTAACAGGGTGTGCTTATATTATCAGTGCTGACACTAGCCAAAGTGGTTGAAAGAATGCTGGACTTAGGAAATACAGGAGGCAGTTTGTTAGGAGATTGCTGTGCTTCACTAACCGAGGTATCCGTGCGTCTCAAAGAACTGCAAGAAGAAACAGAGAGTGACGAAGATGACGAAGAAGATGCTGATGACGAAGATGAAGATGATGAGGAAAGCCTAGAAGATGATGAGGTTCGTTTTTAAATTTTTTCTCACATGGCTCTCACTCTCAAACTATGTTAGTTAGCTTGACACCCTTTCGGCACCTGGAAGCTGGAAGTTAACATGTGGTCTGGCCTCTTGATTAGGACTCTGAGGAAGAACATGAAGAAACAGAAGAACAGTTTCTGGAAAGATATGCTAAAGCTGCAATAGACTTGGAAGGTGATTCGCATGTTGAAGAAGGGGATGTAGAGGATCAAGAACGGGAAATCCAACTAGGTAGACTATATAAGACTGTTCACTTTAATATGTTACTTGGTGTTTACATGATGACTATTTATTATCATATCTGTTGCAGGTTCTCTGGAGGAAATAGATACAGTTAAAGTGGTAGGTGTATTATTGCAGAGATATCAGAATGTTTTGGTTCAAGGACAGTCGTTACCCCCCCAACTCATCACCAAATTTTCCAACGCATTTCCTCAGTACAACTTATTCTTCAGATAAGCCCAAAAGAGAAAAAGCATACAAATTTGTCTGTGGACTGTATCATTATCGTTGTGAGGTCAGTATTGACCTTTAAATTTGCACTGTACCATAGATGCTTGTACATTCATGTGTTGTGTTGTGATGTGAATTACCTTTTCTTATACTTGTAAGTTCTTGTAATTTAATTATAAAAAATATTTTGTTGTAGTTTGAAAAAAATATTCCCTATGCTTATTTCCATGTATAATCTGGTAAGTTTTAAAATTAATTTCATTAAATTACTACAAGTCTTCTACATGTTGCAAGGCTTTTTTGCGTTTACTGATTTTCTTCATTTATTTACATGATTGTCACATTAGGAGGAATGAGTATTCATCATATTTCATGTTTTGCTAAACTATCCCTTTTGCTTATTATCAAGTTGCTAAAACCCCAATGCTAGAATTGATATCAAAATATAAAAGACGTATAATTTTGAACTTAATGTGAAATGCTCATTTAAATTCAACCCAATCCAAGATTTAATTCTCTGGAAATATTTTCCTGGTGTTAGAGAATAGAAAACCCTCTTCCCACATTGCTTGATTGAGAAAAAGAAAGGAAGGTCGGATTTAGATTTTGAAAGAGAGAAGAGAGTGATTTTTTTTTTTCCTGGCATCTTTATTTTTAATTTTAATAACAAATCATTTTAAAATTTTTAAATTCTATTCAGAATAAAATTACCCTGATTTTTTTCCTCATAAAGAAGCATTAAAATTATAAGACACAAAGTTCCGATTCTCAAATGTATAAAAAGGTAAAAGTACTAATCAAGTTAAAACCCAGCAATGATTTGAAGCATATCGAATATATTAGAAATAGCGCAACAAAAAATTCTATAAACCAATAATAACATCAGAGTAACTGTACTCAACCCACAAAGAGGCAGGCAGGCAGCTCCCCAGAAGCATTAAGCCTAAAAAATGAATTAGACAAGAAATGTGAAGAGCCACAACAAAAGCATCAACAAATTGGCTGCTTAGAAGATGCGGCACATACCTTGTTAGCTATGTTGTTCGAGAGCCAGTCAAGTCCCTCGTACAACCCTTCTCCGGAAGTGGCACATGTACTCTGGATATACCTGAAACGATATCCACAACAATCATGACTTGTTTCTATAGGTTGAATCAATCATTCTCTTATATAATAGAATACTGGTTGTGTGTGTTTGTCTTTACCAGTGGCGTTGTCGTAGGGAATGAAGACCAAGCTTATCAGTGATCTCAGCAGCATTCATCGCATTTGGAAGATCTTGTTTGTTTGCAAACACCAGCAACACAGCATCCCTCAATTCATCCTGTACATAAATGTCATCACAGCATTATTAGATTCCACCACCTTGCTCTTCTTCAGATTCCAATAATTATAAAAATTTCTAAACTAGATGTTAAATCCTGATAAGATAGTTTATAGAAAATAAAATCAAATATCTGTACTATTCTAAGTACCTCATTCAACATTCTGTGCAGCTCATCTCTGGCCTCAACAACACGGTCCCGATCATTACTGTCAACCACAAAAATAAGCCCCTGTGTATTCTGGAAGTAGTGTCTCCACAAGGGTCGGATCTGGAAGTAAATAGACACAAAGTAACTTTAGCCTCTACCGTGAGCAAGACTTCATTTAATTAAACAAATACAGTTATTCTTGACAAGAAAAAAGCTCATGCAAGAAAATTGTATTGCAGTGTATATCCAAACAAGAATGCAAGTATTGTCTCTATGCTTCGTCAACCTACTGAAACAGTAGATTAGAAAATAAAATAAAAATTATTGAAGCTGCTATTTCATGCACACATTTGTTATTTCACTAAACATTTTCATAGACAACAATAGAAAACTTAGAATAACCTATCTAGAGTTTAGCATTGAAAATGCTATATCAATATATAAATTAAGATCCGATGCCAGAATAAAATTTAGAACACAAGTTTTGAAATTCAAAAGTGCCAGCTTGGTTTCAATTAGAGTACCTACTACTGAATTCAAAATACAAAACGCAAACAGTTGAAAATCCAAACAAAATGACTGCAAAACAAATCCAGCAAAGGGTATTGCAATTACCTTGTCCTGACCACCTACATCCCAGACAGTGAAGCTAATGTTCTTATACTCAACAGTCTCCACATTGAAACCTGCATAGAAGAAAAGAACCACGGTTTTGGTAAATAACACTATAAACAGCAAGAAACCAAGTAAATCCTGCTTTATTTGCTCTGCTCAAAAGGCTACAAAATCCCAAACTAACAAACAAGCAACCTGCTAATCCTCCTTAGGCATTCAACTTTACATAACAGCTTACTCAAAAGAAATTACAAAACAATTGCACACTTAAAAAGAAAACGATATAAGGAAATAGAATTACCGATCGTTGGGATGGTCGTAACAATTTCTCCGAGCTTAAGCTTATACAATATGGTGGTTTTACCCGCTGCATCAAGACCCACCATGAGAATACGCATCTCTTTCTTTGCAAAGAGCCTACTGAAAAGCTTAGCGAAAGACAACCCCATCTTTCTCTCTGAAACAATCAAAACACTCAAATTAACACATTAAACCACCAAACCAAGACGATCAAACATCGGAAGCAGGAAATTTGAGTCCAATGACATTAATTTCAATACTACTCTCTCAAATCTTATTATCACAATCAATAAAGTATCAAACTTTCATAGACGAGAAACACACAGATCGCATCTCAAAACTTAAAAACAAAATAATTTACCCTAGACCAAGCAATTCGATAAATTCATCAATCAACCGAGAAATGGTTTGATGTATTAAATAGAGAGACATGAGATCCAAGCCGATGAGAATAGATCAGTTGATTAAACATCAAATAAAAGAAGAAAGTTGAGCTTACGAGAAGTTTGTAGAGAGACGAATCTGAAATCTGGTGCAGCCGATCACCAGCTGCTACCACCACAAATTAACAATATGAGAAAGGGAAGAAAATGGAAGGCGGATTTCAGTCTATTTAACTGAGGGCGTTTTCGTGGCTGTTATTGAAAATCACACCAAATTCTCTCAATTATTTTTATTATTATTTGTTTTTTCAAAATTTGAATGGTTAATAAATAAGAGTTTTCGGACTTTTATTTTAAAACCATCCCAATTTTATTTAAGTTAAATTTTTGAGAATTGAAAAGTACGAATTAAATTGAACTATATATTTTAAAAATGTATTTCACAGCATCACTAGTATATAAAGTGCGCTTTAGAAGTTAATGACGTTGTAGTGTGATGATCAATTTGCTTCAATATTTTAAATTTAAACTTTTAAAAATTTATAAATTTAAAATAAAGGTTGAATGATTTATTATTATTATTATTATTATTATTTACACTTTTAAACTTTTTTATTAAAAAAATTATATTTTTAAACATATTAAAATTTTTACAAAACTAAACTTTTGAATTATTATTATTATTATTATTTGCGAAAATAGACCGAAATGACCACTTACCTTCAAAATTTTAAAAGAAAATCCAATAGCTTCCTGGTATTAAATACTAGAAAATAGGCAAAATTGAACATTAGATTTTCGGTATATAATATCGCGGAAGCAAAAATTCGCTTTCTGATATTACTCACCAGGAAATAGGTAAAATTTTCCGGTAGTATACACCAGGAAGCAAACTTGAATTTTACCTGTTTCCTGGTGAGTAATGTTGAGAAGCAAAATTTTTGCTTCATGATATTACACACCAAAAAGCAGACAAAATTCAAGTCTACTTTCTGGTGTGTAGTACCCGGAATCAACTTTTTTACTTCTTGGCAGGAAGGTGGCAAAATTTTACTTGCTTCCCGGTACATACTAGGAAACTCATTTTTATTATTATTATTTTTTTGAAAATTCTTTTAAATGAGTTTTTAAATGTTCAAAATGCAATTATAGGCCAGTTAAAAAAAATACAAAAACAAGTTTTTAAAAGTTTGTTTTTTACTCCATAGGCCGAGTTTCCCAAAATACCCCTGAATTTTTACAATTCATAGATTTTGTGAACTACGGTCACAGTCTATGAACTACGGTTACAGTCTGTGAATGACCTATAGACTGAGTTTTCAGTCTTGCAAACTATTCAAAACAGTTATGGAATATATATAAAAAAAATCCCCTCAATTTTTGCAATTTTTTTAAAGTTTAGTTTTACAGTTTAGTTTTTTTTTTTTTTTTTAAATTTTAATTTTTATAAAAAAGTTTATAAGTGTAAAAAATTTAAAATTTGTCTAAAACTAAAAAAAAAAAAGTTGATAAGGTTTAATTTTACTTATTGTTCACTTATTATTATTATTATTATTATTATTATTATTATTATTATTATTATTATTATTATTATTATTAGGGTGATTTTCAAAAAACCACCGCTAGTTTGATCCATTGGCCAAAAAACCTCACCTTTTTCATTTTTGGCCAAAAAATCTCTTTTGGATGGAATCTGTTAGATTTACTGTTCATCCGTTAGTGGGTGAACAGTAACAGAGGGGCATTTTCGTAATTTCTTCATTTTTATTTAATCTTTTTAAAAAAATTAAAAAAAAAAAAACTTTTTTTCTCTTTCTTTTTCTTCTTCTTCTTTTCTTCCTTTTTTTTTTTTTTTTTTTTTTTCTTTTTTCTTTTTTCTTTTTTCTTCTTCTTCCCCTACATCAAACTCTCCTCCCTCTTTCTTCCCCACCCAATCTCTCCCTCCCCCCACCAAAAATTAAAATATTAAAAATAAAAATAATCTTAGGTTTATTATTATTATTTAACATTCAAGTGAAGAAGATGGAAAAAAATAAAGAAGAAAAAAAATTTAAAACAAAAAGAAAGAAGAAAAAATTGGAAAGAAAAAAAAAGGTTTTATTTTAAAATAAAAAAATATTTTTATTTGGAAAAAAAAACTTTTTATTCTTTTTCTTTCCATCTTTTTTTTTTTCTTTTTTTTCCTTTCTTTCTTTCTTTTTTTTCTTCTTTTTTCTTTTTTTCCTCTTCTTCTTCACTTTAATGTTAAATAATAATAATAATAACTGATTTTTTTTTCAATATTTTAATTTTTGGTGGGGGGAGAGAGAAATTTAATGAGGAAGAGAGAGGGGGAGAAAGTTTGATGTAGGGGAAAAAGAAGGAAAAAAAATAAGAAAAGAAGAAGAAGAAAAAGGAAGAGAATTTTTTTTTAATTTAAAAAAAAAAATTAAATAAAAATGGGGAAATGACGAAAATGTCCCTCTATTACTGTTCATCCACTAACGGATGAACAGTAAATCTAACAGATTCCATTCAAAAGAGGTTTTTTGGCCAAAAATGAAAAAGGTGAGGTTTTTTGGCCAACGGATCAAACTAGCGGTGGTTTTTTGAAAATCACCATTATTATTATTATTATTATTATTATTATTATTATTATTATTATTATCTTAAAGATGCACCGTTTGAAGACATGAGATCCACTTGACATTGGGTTACATCTAGATATGCTTATTAATTAATTATTTAATTTTAGTAGACCACCGCGGCCTCTAAATTTGAAAAATTTGTTTAACGTAATTTTCTAGCTACACGTAATTTTTATTTAACCCATCAACTTCTGAAAATCAAGTTTGTCGGATTCTTTTCACCTCTTGCATCGATGTTTGAGGCGTGTGATACATTCGACATTTTTATTTCTGAGTCATAACTATGTACAAGTAAACTATTATATTGCTGATAAATGGATGGGTTATAACGACATGTTAACGGATGCTTTCATTAAGGTTAATTTAGATTTTTAGTTGAATTCCCAATCTTAGATTTTTAGTTGAATTCCCAATCTAAGAGAACATTGTTCACTGTGGGAGAGCGATTGCTTCTACTTTTTCAACAATGATGAGTTAGGATTTTTATCAAACTTAGTGCTTAACAATGTCTTCTTCATCATTGAATCTGTATTTTGAAGGCAACCAAACATGTAGATTTTTTTTTTTGTTTCGTCAATTTTTTTGTTCAAGTTGGATTGGTATATGGTTCTTTTATTGTTTTAGTTTGTTAAAGTGATTTAAATTTTTTTTCGTTTACTAGTTTGTTTGTTAAATTTTTTTTCGTTTACTAGTTTGTTTGTTGATATGATTTGTTTGTAGTTTCTTTATTGACTTCGATGGTTTTTTGTGAAATTCTCTAAAAAAATTAGGAATTTTTTTACTGGTTGAAATTGGTTTACTGTAGAACATGACTTCAACATTTACCAAATTAAGTTTTCATTATACAAGGACAAGCTAGTAAGATTAAAATGGAAGAGAAATAAGACAACTATTACATTCAAACTTTAACGACACAACAAAAAGATGGTTCAAAATCAGAAGTGTAATCAAGGTTTTACAAGTAATGATGAAAGTTAGAAAAGTTGGTTTCTAGATCACTATATTATAGGTTATTTTGTATGTATCTCAAATTATGAAAATGCTAAAATTAAAATGACTTTACATTAGGCTTGAGTAGTGTTTTATTAATTGCAAAGAGTTTAATTACTCCATTCGAACATATATTTCGTGTTACAAGGAACGTAAACTTGTATTTTGGTGTTATAAGTAATGCAAATTATGTTTGCTTTTGGATTTACATTAGGGATATTCATTCGGTCCATACCGAACCAAACCAAACTGAATTTATTGGTATTTTTGTATTCAGTACAAGGATCCTAAGACCAGATACCGAACTGAATTTTAAAATTTGCTTTTGTAAAGCCTGAAATAATTCGGTTCCGTCCGGTAAAAAGACCAATAACCGAATTAAAATATATAACTAAAACTAAAAAAAGGAAAAGAAATCTCTAATTTGAATTCCCAAATCATAAACAAATCGTATTTTCCTCCTTACATAACTCTTCCTCTCTAATCACTCTGCCACCACCATCTAGTTTTGTTCCATTTTCTTAGCCATCTAGTTCTTGGCAAAAGCGAAAAAACTATTAGAGAAGAGAGCAAAAGATTGGGCTCATTTCACCCCTACAAGGATGCATCAAGTAACGATAGGGTTAGATATTATCATTATGGTGCTAATTATGCTTGAAATAGCTCTAGGAATGGCATTACATGCATGAATAGAATTTAGCTAGGTGTAAACAATCCCAAAATTATATTGTGGTTGAAAATTAAAGTATTGATGAATATTGCCAAAGTATTATAAGTGAAATTAGGGAAAACTCTTCTAAAGTTTAGTATGATTATCATGCTACTAGACAAGTTTTACTTAAAATGATTGTCATGGATGAGTTGTCATTTAAATTTGTAGATAATAAAGGATTTAAGAGATTTATGAGTATTGTGTGCCCTCAGTTTCATGTCACCTCTAAAACAACTATAACTAGTTGTTTGAAACTGTATATGGATGAGAAGTCTAGGTTAGAGAAGTATTTTGCTCAAACTGGCTAGAGGCTGTCATTGATAACTAATTTATGGACTTCTAACAAAAGAAGCTCATACTTGTGTTTGCCTGAGCATTATATTGATGAAGAGTGGAAATTGCATAAGTGCATCCTCAATTTTATTAAATATCGTAGTCATAAGGGTGAAGAAGTAAGTGTTTTGATAGAAAGGTGTCTAAATTCATGGGTATTACTAAAGTCTTTTTGATTATGAGTGTTGATTAGGGTTTATATATTACTCTGTTTTGTTGTTGTTCTGTTATTTTCTTGCGATGTTTAGATTTCTCATTCTTTACAATCAAATGGCTCTACAGTTATTAAATACATGTACTCATTTTTCTCTACAGGTTGGTGGGGGAGTGACTCATTGCTGGAGTAATTTCAAGTGCGGTATCTCTTTTGAATCTAGGTCAGTGAAGCTTGCTGGTTCTGACATATATGAGTCACTATCAATGACATATTTTGCTTTTGGTTGAGTTACATCCATAAGGTGTATGAAACATTTGTTTATAGGAATTATAATGATTGTTTGAATGTTAGAATGTTTATTTTTTTATTTACTCTTAGTTGTACTCAGTGTTGTGCCGATTATGTCTTATAGTTTCATATTATGATTTCATTGGACTTCATGTGGTATGTGCTCTGAAATGTATGAGTTATTGATGAACTATTAGTAATATTTTTACTAATAATGATCATGCGATGAGTTGTGATTACTTAGTACTTTCACAAATAATACCTTGACTGTTTTTTTTACGTACGTATATCCTATTATATGAATTGTGCTTGTAATTGAATTAATTATGGGTTTATGTGTTTATAGGATGTTTTAGTTTAATGGTATCATAATATTTAATGATGATGATACAACTGAATAAATTAGGCAGTTTGAAAGAGATAGTGTCTTCCTGAAGCAACTTTGGGACTCTTACAAGATGGTTAGATATGATAGGAAGACCATTAGTAATGATGCTTGTACGCTTAAGATTATATTCACATGAAATGCAGAGGTGAGAGATATCTGGCCTGACTTCATGTTGATGGAGGCGCTGGATGAGTTTGTGGAGAAAACTAAGCATGATATTACCTTTGTATTTGAAGTCATCACTGGTGAAGAGGGGCTTGTAGGTGGAATTGGGTTAAATGAAGAGTTGAACTAACATCTTGTAAAAGTAACACCAGCCCAAGCTATGCTGAGTAGGAGCCCAAACCAAAATGAGTTAATCTCATCTCCCACTTCTTCTATCCAAATCAGTGATAATGCTAATGCTTGGAGGACACCAGAGGATGGTAACATGGATATGGAATATGATGAATTAGATAGCAGGCCCAATAGTCCAATAGGAGGTTCTGATCCACATTTGGTAGGTAAGGGAAATTATGAGATAAACATGTCTTCAAATGACCACAATCAAGATCCCACATATGAGGAACTTGATGATTATTATAGTAAAGATAGTAGTTTGGGCCTCGATTATGCTGCAGACGTTGATGGCTCCAATTTAGATGGTGATGAAGTAGATGAAGATTAATTGGTTGATTTGCTGGATGATACTGAGGATGGGCTATTAGATATAGATGATGCCCGTTACTTTAACAAAATTAGGAGTGATAATGGCAGCAACAACGAATCAGATGAAGAGGATGATGAATTACCAGTGGGTATTCCTTTTAGACGAACTGAAGATCAGGTTGATGGTGGATCAGGTCTTTATAGATGCAAATCATTTTAGGCAGATTCTTCTTGCCTACTCTGTCCAAGAAGGGTTTCGTCTAAATAGGATGAAGAATGAGACTAGGAGTGTAACTGTTGGTTGCAAAGCACACGGGTGCAAGTGATGTGTTCATGCTAGTCAGAATGAAAGCAGATTATGTTTCAGGATTAAAACTCTAACTAATGAGCATAACTATCTTTAGGTGAACACAAATAAGAATGTGACATCAACTTGGATAGGAACAAAGTTTAGAGATATAATTAGAGCAAATGAAGACATGAAGGTGGATTTTATGAGGGAGATGGTTCGGTAGAAAACCGGACTGGATCATACACACCTTATAAAGCAAAGAAATTTGCTTTAAAACAAGGGAAAGAGGAGTACACTAGGAGTTCCAACAAATTACATAGATATGGATATGCGATTCGTGCAAGGTACCTGAGAGTTCCGTCTTTGTCAACACTATTAGGTATGATCCTGATATCAAAACCCCTCCTCATTTCTATATAATTTTTTTTAAGTTTTCAAGCGCAAAAATTAGGCTATTTGGCTGGTTGTTGTCCCTCCATTGGCATCGATGAGACACATCAAGAAATCTTATGAGGGAGTTCTTCTGCTTGCTGCCGCATTGGACGCCAATAACGGTGTGTACCATCTAGCTCTAGGAGTAATTAACGTTGAGAATGAGGATAACTAAAAATGGTTTTTTCATTTGTTGTGGGAGCACCTTGGTATAAATGAGCCTAGAGTAGTCACTTTCATGTCAGATAGACAGAAAGGAATAGGTCCAACTTTAGATATGTATTGGCCACAGCACAGAGTACGACATTGTGCTAAACATATATTAGACAATGTCATTAGGAACTACAAGGTGGACTATATAAGGGATCACTTCTGAGTAGCAGCCAAACAGCCAAAGAAGACTTTGTTTATACAGAAAATGGAGGTAATCAGGAGCATGAGGGAACAAGCCTTTAATTATCTGATGAACATCCTTTTATCTCCTTGGGTTGTCCATGCTTTCGATCATGAGATGAAAACAGACCACATTAAACACATTGTGGTAGAGACCAAACGGATTTTCTGCCACATCTATAAGTTACTTTGGTATATAAGAATTGCATCTATAAGTTAATGTTTGTGTTATTACCTGTAATACAAATACTTGTGATACAGGATGAACCTGCAGAGACAGAGCAACAACCGGCTAACTCTAATGATGCCCCATCTGAGATGAATCAAAATTGCAATGAAGTTATTCCTAACATGGGACTCATACCTGAGATGAATAACAATGAGGAAATTCTACAGGTTCCACATGTTGAAGGACTGCATGCTAACAGAGTTTTAAACAACTCACCTGCATTTCAGGTTTTTATTTTGTCATTTGTTTCTTTATTAATTCGTATTATGTCAGTTGTGGGAAAAAAATTGAAAGTAATAATACTTCTATGAATTAGAGAAATCAAATTAGTAGGATACCATTAACGGTCAATGATAGAGGTAATCCATCTATTTGCAAGGTAATTGCTATTTTGCTGAATTTTATATAATGTATGGTATACCGATTTGATCAACAGTCAATGATTTTGATAGCTGATTCACTCTATTTTATATGATCTATGCTGAAATTAGTATGATACCATCAATAGTCAATGGTCGACTATTTTTTTGCTTTGATGATTTCAGGTTCTATTTCCAGGTGACGTTCAGGTTGATGGTGAATATTTTATTGCACAGAGGGAAATAGGGGAACCATCTTCCCAACAAATCCACAAAGATGCCCCTCTGCCAACTCAAGAATGATAAGGTAATGGTTGTTAACTTCGGGTTTAGGGCATATGTGATTCTTGGATGTTGATATTATGAGTACTTGAGTCACATGACAACATATGTGATTCTTGAATGGTGATACTATGATGGAGGCTGTTATGATAATATTTTGGTAATAAATTCTTTATCTTATTTCCTAGTATTATGTATATGATTTACTGCAACCACTTGGATATGTTGTAATATTATTCTGTTGGTGCTGCTATAGCTTGTAATATTATTCTCTTGGGTGCTGGTATAGCTGCAGAATTTGATGTAATAAATGTAAACTTCTTGTATTGATGCAATGTGGATATGAGTTGGGTGGATAGCAATAGGATGTTGGCTAATTTTTCTGCACATATCTACATCTGCTAGTTGATATTTTGATGAAATGTCATGTTTGTGTTATCATTTCTTGTATCTTATTAATACATTTGCTGGTAGGTTTTTGATTGTAGCTATGGCAGGCTGTTGTTGAAACATTTTATTGTTAAGGAAGCATACACAATACATGATTCAATGCAGAAAAGAAGTAAATGACTTCAAACTGCCTTTGTTCACTATGTTATATGTTTAATATTTTTTGTCTGGCAAACATATGGAGTAGAACTTCAAATATAGTAGTTTATAATGTTGTATGCTTCTGTTAAACTACTATTCTACTCTACTGCTGAATGTTAGGTGTATGTATTACGGTACCTTCTATTATAAATTCGTATTTGGTATTAAATATTTCTTCCATATGCAGACCATAGAGCTGTTAATGTTAATATTGAAATACATATGTTAACTATTAGGTAGAATTTTACCTTAACATGATTACTCTATAATGAAGTTAATATTTTTTTGTTTGATAGCAGATTCTCTCTATTTTAGTATCCATTCTGGATATTTGATTATTAGTTAACTCTTCTGTAGAATCCATTGAAAGATTATTTTGGCTTTCAATTTCTTCGGCATGCTAAAATTTAAAATACCCCCAATGATTTGGATTCTTGCATGTGAAGAATAGGCTGTTCGGATTTGCATCAGTTTCCGAAATCCTAATTGTCGCTCTTCTTCCACAATAACACTTTTGGTTGTAAAATTTTATCTCCTTCAAATCTGGTACTTTTTTACAACTTGATGCTTCCATGGGAATTGATGTCAAATATAATAACAAATAATATTAATGTAAGGAATTTTTTTTTTCAAAAAAAATAAATAAACAACATACATATTCTATCATGGAAAGAAGAAGAAGACAACCTCTTTTATAGAGGAAGAAGACTTCATCACCGTTGCTCAACGGTCATGAGTTGTTGAATTATTTATATTTAAAAAAAATAATAAAAACTAACCAATCAACTTAAACACAATGCATGCAACTAACCGATACATATTACTAGGGGTATTATTGTCTTTTCAAATAGGTTGTGTTTGATCCGCTCAGTGTTTTTATAGCGTTTAGCATTTTTAAATAGCAGTTAGCGTTTAACATTTTAATGAGTGTTTTTAATAAATACTGTTTGGCAAATTAGCATTTTAATTATTTAATAATGTCTAAATGACGTAAAAGGACATAATATAAATAAATAAATATTTTTAAATTTAAAATATGATTTTAGAATAAATTTATTATTTTTTCAATAAATAAGAATAAATAATATATTTATAAAAATATATATTTTATGTATTTATGAAAATAAATATTTGATTTATTGAAATCAAAATCAAAATAGTTAGTTGAAAAAATATTATTATAAAATAATTTAATAAAAAGAAAATAAGTTGATAAAAAGAGTATAGATAAGGATAATATAGGAAAAATAATATTAAACTCTTTGATTGAAACTCTAAACGTTGCTCTCACCAGCGTTTCATAAACTCTATAAAAACTCTAACAGTCAGATTATAAATTGAACACCAAATAGAGATATTAAATGTTGTTAGAGTTTTGATTCAGTCAAAACTCTAAACTCTGCATAAAACACTTGTACCAAACATAGCCATAGTCAACATCAATCTGGATGCTTTCTGTTTGAGAACATGTGGGCCCGGAGGATTTATTTGTTAATTTGCACAAAAACTGTATCCACCTGTAGTTTACAATTGTACAGGGGGTTTGAGTGTAATTTTCTCTTGTATAAACTACATATAGTTTGAAACTAAATATTTGCTAAATTAACAAGAAAAATAAAAATGTGAGAAAAATGTTTAAGAAAATGGTTAATTGTTGTCTTTGATTTTTGTATGAATAATTATCAAGGAGTCCAGTCTAGTGGGATTATTGAGTAAAATAATTAAATAAGATAATTTTTTCTGTTTGTGTATTCACATTTTTGTATGTGCAGTTGTGTGTACCTGGACTAAAAGTGTGTGTTATCTGTCACTTTCGAAATAGAATAATAATTCACTTAAAAAAACTGTCTGGAAGTGTATGTATTCACATTTTTTTCTATTGATGTGGACTGTGGTTGTCTAGAAAATTTTAATTAGTTTGATTCTAATATATCTATTTACTCATATATTTAATCCAAAAATTCAATTGATATTGATGGAGCCGAATTCCTCTGGGACTTCGTACCCCTCAAGATTGAGGCTGTTATATCTAACTGTCGTCTCCGGAAATTTCGTGATCCATCAGTTTGGCGCCCACCGTGGGGGCTCTTCTCCGTCTCCAAATCAACAAACAATTACCAAACAGAGCGGATCTACGTCGCTGAAAACAACGAAACAATGTCGACGACCACTCAAGGAGCCGCAGATCCGTCGACACCAAACGATCAATCACAATAAACGGACTCGCTTGCACAACTCATGGCTAGATTGGCCGCGTTGGAGGAAGAAAATAGGAATCTCAAGGTGGCCGTCGAAGGGATGCGACCACCGCAAAAGGAAACCGCGCATAGACAAGAAGAGACCAGCAAGAAAGACGGGAGAAGACTACCCGGTGACAACCAGAATGCGAGTCGCGATTTGCTAGTGAATACGGGGCCTATCTTGGGACAGAGTGAAGGTGTAGCATCGCCAATACGACGACTAGACGTCTCGGCTTTCGACGATGATGAGGATGTAGAAGAAATCTTGGCTGATACACCACCAAACACGATCAGGAGGCCACTTGAGCCACGAACCGAAGAGGCTACAGCGGAAACAGTCAACACGCAATCACAGCGCGCTATTCCTAGATTGCGGGTCAGTTACCCAAGAAATACGACAACACCCGCTGCGAACCCTCCGCGGCCGCGAACGGAAGGATATCGGCCCCAATCTAATGACCTCCCACAAGAAGTGACCAAACGGTTGCAGGAGATGGAAGAGATGATACGTTTTCTACCGGGTATACCACCCCCATTGCGCAGATTTGCTAAAGACTCATTCACAGAGACACTGTTTGCTGACGAGATCGCCCTGGTGGACTTACCTAACAAGTTCACGGCTCCAAGATTCAAGATGTACGACGGCACAACTGACCTAGACGATCATATCGCTCATTACCGGTATTCGATGCTGATAACTTCGCTTCCCAGAGACATACGAGAAGCCGGGTTCTGCAAACTATTTGGAAACTCCCTCTCTGGCCCAGCATTAGAGTGGTATGTGAATCTCCCAATCGGCACGATCGCGTCGTTCTCACAATTGACAGACTCGTTCATAGAGAACTTTGCCTGCAGCCGAAAGCCAGAAAAACAATCTGACGACCTCTACGCCATTCGACAAAAGAACGGTGAATCCCTCAGAGCTTACATCGCCAGATTCAATAAAGAAAAAATAACGATACCGAATTGCAATCAAGATACAACAATTCGCGCGTTCGCCAAAGGGCTGCTGCAAGGGTCAGATCTCTACGCAGATTTGATCAAGTACAAACCAAGAACTATGGAGGAGACGCTTTCTCGGGCCTTTGCGCAAGCAAGATGGGAAAAGGACGATAGATGGGTCCCCCGCGAACCCGTCATCAGCCGACAATCGGTGCACAACCCAAAACCAGACAACAGAAACAGAGAACGCAACCGGCAATGCTACGCACCATACGAACGCTCCCCACTGCCCAGGCATGACGCTAATCAGACCAACGCAGTAAGGGCCGAGATGCGACCTCAACCACCAAGACATGATCTAACCATCTCCACAGATCAACTCATCCAAGAACTTGGAAAACTCGGCCGCACCGTTAGATGGCTGGGAAAGTTGCGGTCAGATCCTAAGAAAAGGGATGCGGCCAAACAATGAGCCTTCCACGATGATTTCGGCCACAACACAGCCGATTGTGTAGCGCTCAAATACGAGCTAGACCGTTTACTACAACAAGGTCACCTCAGGCGATTCCTAGTGCAAACCAACACACCAGTCAACAACCTGCCACCACCTGAGCAACAGGAGCCCCAGATGGTGCGCACCGTCCATGTGATTATGGGCGGGTCACTTGAGTGTGGAACTACGTACTCAGTCGCCAAAAGAAGCATGTGCCGTGTACACAATGTCAGCGGCAGGGCTGAAAGCACACACTCAGATGAAGACGAGTTAGAAGTGACCTTCAACTTTAAGGAAAGTATTGATATACTCAACCCACACCATGATGCCCTGGTAATCTCCCTAGGGATAGCTAATTGCCTCATTAAACGGATATTGGTAGACAACGGCTCCTCGGTCAACATCATCTACACAGACACGCTGAAAGAAATGCAAGTAGAGGAGTCCAAGATAGCCAGACAAGCAATGGTACTGGTTGGCTTCAGCGGAGAGGAGAAACACACAATTGGCAAAATAGAACTCCCAGTTTGGGCCGAAGGCGTCAATAAGTACACCCGCTTCTGTGTGTTGGAAGGCCCTTCTAGCTTCAACGCCATCCTAGGCCGCCCATGGCTGCAGGATATGAAAGCTGTCCCCTCAACATACCACCAGCTGATCAAATTTCCGACAAAGTTTGGAATCAAGCAGATAAAAGGCGACCAGGCCGCCTCCAGGGCATGCTACGCGAACGGGTTAAAACCCCACTCTGCGTCAGCATAGCAATTACAGAGCGCTCCACAAGCTGAAGAGGTGGAGCGCACGGTAGACGAAGTACCTATCCACCCATCTGACAACATTAAAAAGGTACTAATCGGTTCTAGGCTCGACGCATCGACCAGAGAAAAACTCATCCGCTTTCTGTCAACTAAGTGCCACTACTTCGCTTGGAGCCATGAAGATATGATGGGCATCGACCCCAATGTAATAACTCACCAGCTGAATGTGGGCCCAAAATTTAAGCCTGTCAAACAAAAGAGACGAAAGTTTGCACCCGACCGCAGCAAAGTCATAAATGAAGAAATCGAAAAACTCTTGAGCATCGGGTCGGTGAGAGAGGTACAATACCCAGACTGGCTGGCCAACGTGGTTGTCGTGCGCAAAAAAAATAGAAAATGGAGGGTTTGCATAGACTTCACTGACCTGAATAAAGCTTGTCCCAAAGACTCTTTCCCCCTGCCGCACATTGACACCATAGTTGATGCAACTGCCGACCATGAGCTACTGAGCTTCATGGATGCCTTCAGCGGGTACAACCAAATCCTGATGCACCCTGCGGACGCCGAGAAGACAGCCTTCATAACAGAAAGAGGCACCTACTGCTACAAAGTGATGCCCTTTGGCCTTAAGAATGCAGGCGCCACGTACCAGAGGCTCGTCAACCGCATATTCTCTAACCTCATCGGGAAGACCATGGAAGTATACATCGATGACATGTTGGTTAAATCGTTAAAAGCTGAGCAACACATCGACCACCTAGAGCAGGCATTCCAAGTATTGGAGCGCTACAACATGAAGCTGAATCCATCTAAGTGCTCATTCGGCGTCGTGTCAGGAAAGTTCCTAGGCTACCTAATTACCAAAAGGGGCATAGAGGTGGACCCAGACCAGGTGCGGGCGATAGAAAACATAGAACAACCCAAAGTGAAAAGGGACATCCAGAAGCTAACAGGCCGATTGGCAGCACTAAACAGGTTCATACCCGCCTCATCTGAGAAATGCCGTCCTTTTTTTCGCCTCCTGAAGAAAGGAGTTCCATTTGAATGGGACCAAACGTGCCAGGAAGCGTTGAAGGCCATCAAAGAGCAACTGTCAACCAATCCGGTCCTATCCAAAGCACTCGATGGAGAAGAACTATTGTTGGCCCGTGTTGAGGGAACAAAGCATGCACCAGTGTACTACGTAAGCAAGGGACTGCTCCCAGCCGAAGAAAGATACATGTCGATGGAGAAATTGGCCCTGGCTCTCGTAACCGCGGCCAGAAATTTCAGGCCATACTTCCAATCACGCCCTATCGTAGTTGTAACGGAACACCCTATAAGAGCGGTCCTTCATAGACCAGAACTATCGGGAAGAATGGTAAAGTGGGCCATTGAACTAAGTGAACACGACATTAAGTTCCGTCATAGATCGGTCGTCAAAGCCCAGGCATTGGCAGATTTCCTAGCTGACTTCACATCTGCAGCAGCTGAAGAGCGTACAAACGCAATCCACAACATAGCGAGAGATCAGCCGCGACGCTGGAAATTGTTCGTAGATGGCGCCACCGGCCAAAGGGGCAGCGGACTGGGGATAGTCCTCATAACGCCCGAAGGCGATGTATTGGAAAGGGAAATCAAGTGCGAATGGCGAACGACCAACAACGAAGCAGAGTATGAAGCACTAATACTCGGATTGCAGTCAGCTATGGAGATGGGTGCAAGAGACATAGAAGCGCATAACGACAGTCAGCTAGTAGCGAACCAAGTAAGCGGCCACTACCAAGCAAAAGACACCAAAATGATCTCCTACTTGAAAATTGTAGACCAACTATGGAGTGGGCTGGAACGATTCACCATCCAGCATGTACCACGAGATCGCAATATCCTGGCAGATTTACTAGCCAATCTCGGCGCCACGACAGAAGGCAGCTGCGCCCGCAACGTGCCAATCGCCATACTCCGCCAATCCGTATTACACGAGGAAACTACAGCCAAAACATTCTCCATCGAAGAAAGCGACTGGAGGACGCCAATCAAGCGCTAATACAAGACTACGAATTGCCAGCCGACAAACAAATGACCCGCAAGATCAAGGCAAAGGCTGCCCGCTATACACTAATTGGACTGCCTGGTGACCCAGACCGTGTCCTCTACAGGAGATCCTTTGACGGGCCGTTGCTCAGGTGCGTAAGTGGGCCTGAAATCTCCTACCTCCTTAGTGAATTGCACCAAGGCAGCGTCGGAGGACACTGCGGCCCCAGATCCTTGGCGCTAGCTGCTCACCGAGCAGGTTACTATTGGCCGACAATGAGGGCCGATGCCCGCAACTTTGTCCTTAAGTGCCCAGAGTGTCAAAAACACGCGAGCATAACCCATTTGTCAGCGGAAGAACTGCACCCCTTTTTCCCTTCCTGGCCCTTCGCTCGATGGGGGATGGATATAGTCGGCAAGCTACCAAAGACCGCGAATGGCAATGAATACATTGTTATCGCTACGGACTACTTCACCAAGTGGGCAGAAGCAGCCCCACTAGCAAACATACGCGACCGCGAAATGATGGCTTTTGTTTGACAGCAAATCATCTGCAGATTCGGCGTCCCAAAGGAGATAGTAGTAGATAACGAGACGCAGTTTTGTTCCAGGAACTTCAAAACATTTTGCAGCAATTGGAACATCAAACTGCATTACTCTACACCCCGATACCCTCAGTCCAACGAGCAGGCAGAATAGACAAACAAAACGATCATAGGAATGATAAAAAAGAAGGTAGGCAGGGTAAAGGCAACATGGAACGAAATTTCCGGAGACGACAGTTAGAGATAACTGCCCCAATCTTTAGGGGTACGAAGTCCCAGAGGAATTCGGCTCCATCAGATATTTAATATGTCTTTTTCAATTAATTGTAAAGCATAATAGAAAGTTTGAATTGGTTTTTTTTTATAATATATTTATTTACTGGCTTATTTTTGCAGGTTGAATTATTAAATAGAAACTATACCTTTGGAGGATGGTCATAGTAATCAAGCGTGATATGAAAGTCAAACTGAAGGTTCCATTCCTACCGATACTTGTAATGTAACACCATCCAATGAGGATAGTACAAATACCACCAGTAATGAGAAAAAAAGAGGTAGAGGCCGAACATAAAAGGTATGGGACCATTTAAAAATGATTGGTAAATGACCGGATTAGAAAGAAAAGACTGCATGTCAAGCTTGTGGGCAAAAATTCATTTGTAGTGGAAGCAAATATGGTACTTCAATACTGAAGCGTCATTTCGAATCTTTGTCGTGCTATTCCAAAAGCTCTAAATTAGATGTTAGTGGTCTCCTTATTGACTATGCAGGTAAATTAAGAGCGAAAAGAAAATATCAATCAAAAAAACTGTTAGAGATATGATTGCTATGTGCATTATTGAGCATGATATTCCATACTCATTTGTTGAATATAGGAGACTTAGAGAATTGTTTCAATACTTGAACCTGATTTAAGAGTATTTCTAGACCAACTGCTACTTCTGATGTAAAGAACATGTACCTAAGTCAAAAGAAGAAGTTAAAAAGAGCTCTAGGAAATATTCCGAGTCAGATTTGTTTAATCTCTGATGTATGGACTTCTTGTACTAGTGGGGGTTACATTTCTCTAACAAGGCACGTTGTAAATGAACATTGGAAATTACAAAGCAAATTCTTTGTTTTTTAAATTTTCCACCTCCACATTTAGGCATGGAATTTGCTAAAAAGGTGTTTGATTTTCTCAAGGATTAGGGATTGATAAGAAGATATTTTCTTTAACTTTAGACAATGCATCCTCTAACGATAGTATGCACGAAATATTGAAGAGACAACTTTTGTTAAAAGCTTGTTATGAAATGGTGAGTTTTTGCATATACGATGTAGTGCTCATATTTTAAACCTTATACTGCAAGAAGGTTTAAAAGTTGCTAGTGCTGCATTGTATAAAATTAGAAAAAGTGTTAAGTACGTGAAATGATTAGAAGGTAGGATGAAAATCTTTTATGAATGTGTGGATCAAATGGGTGGAATTGATACCTATGTTGGCTTGTGTGTTAATGTTGCTACAAGATGGAACTCTACATATATGATGCTTGATAGTGCACTTAGGTATCTGCGTGCTTCTTGTCAAATGTCGATAGATGATAAATATTACAAATCTTGTCCCTCTGATGAAGAATGGGATAGAGGGGAAAATATGTGTGAGTTTCTTTGCCTATTCCATTAGATCACCGAGTTGATTTCTGGGTCTTCATATCCCACCTCTAGTTTGTATTTTAATAATGTTTGGAAATTGAATGTTTATTGATTAGTAGTAATTCTAGTGACGATGGTATCATTAGAGATATGACTATTAGGATGAAATTGAAGTTTGATAAATATTGGAGTGAATATAGTATTGTGTTTGCTCTTGGTGCTATACTTGATCGGAGAATGAAGATTCAATCCGTGGAACACCTTTATAAGAAGATTGATCCGATAGGTTACAATACAAAGGTGGAAGTTGTAAAGGAGAAGATGTACACTCTTTTTAATGAATGCACAAAGAGTAGGTCTTCTAGTTCTATGTGGCCAAGTAATTCTCAACCTTCAATTCAACAAAGTCAAGACTTATCATCTACGGTGGAAGGAAAAGAAAAGGAAAAAACTTGGTTTGTTGATGTAAGTTATTATTATTTTTTTATTAATTTAATATTTTGTTTATTTTTATTTAATTTTATATATGCATTCATTTCATATCCACTTTTCTTGGTGAATAGGATCTAAATGAGGTTGATATGCTCGAATACTCAAACTGAAAAATCTCAATTGGATGTCTATTTAAGTGAGCAAAAACTTGAGCTTCAACATTATAGGGATTTAGACATTTTGGATTGGTGGAAAACTCATTACCATCAATTTTCCGATCTTACTTTGATGGCATGCAATGTGCTAAGCATCCCTATCACTATAGTGACATCGGAGTCCACTTTTAGCATTGGTGCACGTGTTCTTAATAAGTATAGGAGTTCACTTCTTTCGAGTAATGTCGAAGATTTAATTTGCACAAGGAATTGGTTGCTTGGATTTGAATGTGATGGTAAGAATTTTAATAATATATATAATGCATTTTTTATTGATTAATGATATTAGATATTTAAATTTTTTTATTGTTTATATTTGGGAGAAAATAGAAATGGTATAAATCTTGAGACGACTTTTTCAACCGAAGACTCAAATATATTGATTCATTTTACTAGTAGATGTGTATAAATTTAACTGTATAAATAAATTGTAATTGTTAAGCGAAATTGAATACTATATTTAAAATTTGTATACTAGTTTTGATTGTAGGTACTTAAGTGGAAGAGTGATGGGAAGATGGAAATTGAACACGAGCGAGCTATGGAGGATTTAGAAGAGTTTTTTTTTTTTTTTTTTTTTTTTTTTTTTTTTTTTTTACAATGAAGAGCATTTGTTAAATGCACATGTTAAACGTCTTTTACTTTTCACAATTTGTAACTTTTGTTAAATGTTTGTTTATTTCAATTGAGTATTTTGTACTATGCTAAATTTGGATGAACTTTATTTTTATAATTTTTATACAGCTAGATAATATATGGTTGTTGCCGGAGATCTTTGTTTAGTTAAGTATGTGGATATTAAATTTAATGTTGGTTTCCAAACTGATCTTGTTGATAATAAGTATGTGACAAGATATAAAGCAACTTTATGTTAACAATCTTCACGTGATGCATTATTAATAATGTGAAGTTATTAACCAAAATAGATTGGTCTATTTTGTTATCTAATTACTTGGTTGGTGGGCTAGCTCGTGGGCTAGCCCACCTCGCATGAACTAGGTTAGAATTGAAAATTTTTGTCCTATATAATATGCAGGCTGTATAGACCCAGTCCGTTTAAGCCCGGTTTGCATTAGCCTACAGTTGGTTGGCCCAGCCCGACCTGTTTTACGGCTCTACATTGCATATAAATGTGCATACATTCACATTATATAGAAAATCACTTGGACCATTTCATTTTAAACTTTTATAATCCATTACTAATTTTATCATCAAAAGTTACTACACAAGTGACTGCATAGTATAACCAAAACAATATCCAATTCCTTAAATTACTAAACCAATTAATAAAAGGATTACAAAATTTTACAAAATAATGGTTTCAAACCATTCAACACAACTTTACAAAGGTATCAAAATATTAGTTCAAAAAAAGTAATGATCAAAGTAAATCTCAATAAAAACCAAATAGCTACAATTTTCAAAATTACAAGCTCAATCCTATGTCTTTTGGAAAAAAAAAAATCTTCCATTCTCCTTTTCATCCTTTGACATCTTTACTATCTTCAGTAGACCTAACATTGTCTTCTTTTGCTTGCATTAGAAATTCTTGATCAACCCATTTTATGCAATTACAACCGTCATTGCTCTGAGTTAACATCACACCAATCTATCAAAGAATGATTTGATATTGACAAACTTTTTGAACACAATCAAATCAATAGAAAAATATTACTTTACGCAATTGGCACGCTATGAATCTCCTTCTAGGGTTTAAAATTTGTCCATGAAAATTGCGCCATAACTGATTGACACATAGGCACAAATTGTCACAATTCTTTTGATCTTTCAATCGTTCATTGATAAACACTTTTCCTCCTTCGATCATCCAGTCAAAAAGCTCATCTCAAGCACAGACCTTAATAACAATTTGAGTTGTGACCTAAATATTAAATTATAAGGCATAAGACAAATCAAAATAGAATTAAAATACAAAATTGTCTACCGAATTAAAACAAATATCCACCCACATATGAAAAATATATCTTGGTGCATGGTAATTAGGCTCAAACACGCTACTCACAACAACATTACTACTTCATCTAAAATAATGGTAAAAATGACTAAACTCACATGATTTTTAAAAATTGAGTAGTTAAATTGAAATTCCTAACCATTGAAGAACTAAATTTGTCAAATTTAAAAATTTCAAAAGTCGATAGACAATATAAATAAATATAAGAACTATTATAAATTTCATTTCAAATAAAATCATAATTTTCTTTTATACAAATATAATCATGTAAAAAAATTATAATATATTTAATTTCATAATATTCATTTTAGAACAAACAAATAATCCTTTGTTTGGAGCTAGTATGATGTATAATTGGAGCATGTCTTATTATAGCAAACTATATATTATATTTGGGAAAATTACATCAAATGAACCAAACAAACTTTAAAAATTCAAAATTAAACCAATAGAACTTTATTTTTATTTTTCATCCATCCAAACTTAAATTTTTAAAAATAGACCATCACACCTTCACAGACCACCTTCACAGATTAGTGTAAAAGGTCTTCATAGAAGGGTAAAATGGTCAATTTGGTTCATTTTTTAAAAGTGAAAATTTGAAAGATTATTTTTGTAAAATTTCTAAAGTTGGACTACGTAAATAAAAGTTATAAAATAACAAAATAATAATAAAATTTGTTAAATCAATTTTTTATAAAAAAAAATCCACTACAAGAAAATAGGGCTTCAGTGATGGATATTTCCGTCACTAAAATCCTGATTTCCGTCACTGATAGTCTTTTGTGACGGATTTGTGACGGAAATATTTCGTCACAAAAAATAGCACCATAAATTTGTTGTGATAGAATTTTTCCGTCACAAATTTGTTTGTGACGGAATGAGTTTGTCACAGCAAATAAAACACCCGTCACAAAAATTATCTAAAAAATCTATGATTTCAGTCACAATTTTGTGACAAATTTATGACAGAAATCTTGTATATGAGACATCAGTGATTTGTGACGGATTTGTTAAGATATTAATTTCTTATGGATTTATATCCGGAGTGGTTTGTGATGGATTTGTGACAGACTAATTTTTTTGACGAATTTGTGACGGTTTTATTGAATATTATTAAAATTGCCTATATTTTAAATTTGTACCTATTTATTAATATTTCTAAAAATATTTAAAAAAAGAAGAAGTTAAATTTAATACAATATCTAAATTAATATCATATACAATATTTAAACAAATTCCCAAAATTATCTCAACTGCCATATAGCTTAAACAGAAAACATTGTGAACATACTTCCTAATACATGACTCAACTGCCACCTGAGATAGTCTACACATTGCTAAAAGTACCAATACATATTTTAATTATGAGTAGAATAAATGACAACTGAACTTTCATGCTTAAAACATCCCAAACAGACCGTATGCCTAGCTCCTCCTTTAAGTGCAGCTGATTGTGTCTTAAACATTGTACATGTGAAGTTTAAAGCTATCTCCTCGTGAGTTTCCTTATCATCTTCTAATTCATCACTTGAAAAGAAAGGATGATATACTCCATTTAAACATACAAATAAGATGACAATGCAAACATGAAACACACAAAACAATCATTATGCCAAATCAGTTTACTATCTTTTCCAAATATAACTGCAATCAAAGTTACTCAAAGCCATAACCAAACTTGCTAGCAACATCCCAAAGACCAGCCTTACCAAATAAAACTACATAGAGATATTCTTTTCGGCCTCTTATATTGTCCTTCATCAACGCCCACCTCACTTGGAGGAAAATGCAAGTTCAACTTCAAGTCAACATCATCAACCTCTCTTTCTTACTCAACAGCGTTGAATGACTTGAAAATTGAATAAAAAAGTTATTCATCTAAGGCTCATCTTTCTATAATTTTTCTAATTCAATTTAGATTCTTCAAATGCATCAATATTTTTTTTCCTCAAGTAAGAAATGTCATCATAAAAGAGAGTGCATGTTACTTTGTGCCATTTAAGTGTAAGTGTTTTCTCAAAGTCATCCTTATTTTCATTATCTCCTTCATGATCCTTTAAAAGGCTCAAGTACTCCTCTTTTCCAAACACAAAGTAGAAAATGATAGTATGCTAAGCATGGTTAAAATCAAAGAGCTAAAATAAGTCAAAGTACTACGTATAATACATACATCTAACTTCTGTACATGAAGTAGATCTAAAAATCTGATTGGTTCATCTCAGTTAATGGATAGATCTTGGCCTTCTTTAGGTGAGTCAACACCTATCTAACCAAACAAAGGAATTGAGCCATTAAGGAGCAGATTATGTATCTAGTTGCTCCCTTCTACAATATTAAGATGTGATATATGATTTAATGCTTGTAACGAACAAATGATAAAAAAAAGAAGAAACAATAGTTCATAAAAAAACCAAATAACTAACATAAAAGGCCTAATGTATTTCTCTCTAATTGATCAAAGTTAGGATTTTCTCAGGGGAGCAATTAGATTCATACAAAAATACAATTAGAAAGCAATAAAAAAAAAGGGATCAATCACAGAACCAAAACCTAATAAAAAATTAATAATAATCGGTCTCAGTCGTAACAATCTATTCAAAATCACCTGGATAAAGAACAACTCATATGAACAACAATCGAAAACAATAAACAATCAAACGGAATGGAAGACTTATATGATAAATATAGCACCAAAAATTTGACAAAATTGGAATTACCTCTTTGTTTCACTCTGTATCAAAAGAATCACATCCATGAACGGAATCCGGCCACTACTCTAGTTGATGGAAAGATCGAGGATCGGCCATAGCAGAGTATGGTTATTTGCAACTATAGAGACGCGATCTACAAGAGTTTTTAAGATTGTGTTACAATCTTAAAATCAAACCTAATCTAGAGAAACCAAACCTAGATTAAGTTTAGAGATGAATATAATAACCGAAGTAGAGGTTAAAAACACAACCCCGATGAAGGTATAAAGACTATAGAAAGAAGAAATTAAGGCAACGAGAGATACCAAAATGGAAAGGGGTTTTGAGTTAGAGATGGTAGATAACATTAGCTGTTGTTATTGGTAAATAGAGCGTCTATCCAGTTTCCTCTCTCTCTCTGGCATTGCTCTGTAAGGTCCATTTGGCACTTAAATTAAATGCTAATTACAAAAAATTTTACTTCAATTAAAATATCTATCTATTTATTTTTTTTATATTTAATGTAATTTAAAATAAATTATTTTTTGTATTTTAACCATTTTACTCCTAAAACACTTTTTATTGTATTTATAAAAGCTTTGCATATTATTTTTAGTAATTATATATATATTTTTTTATTTATTGTTTTGTAAATATAAAATACTTCACGAATATTTTTATAATTTGAAATTTAAATATAAAAATATATAATATATAAAAATAAAAATTACTTATTCTACATAATATTTTTGTAATACTACTAATTATATATGATATGTTATTTAAAAATAAAAATATATGTATTTTTTAATTTTTTTTTTTATAGTTGATCTAACTTAAAATAACTCATCTCTTTATAATTTTACTATTTTAGCCTTAAATTATATTCTATTGTATTTATAATAGTTTTATATATATATTCCCTCGTGATTTTTTTAAATATATATTACTTTATGAATAATTTTATAATATGAAATTTAAAAATAAAATATATAATAAATATATAGTACTTAATTAATGTACTAAGACGTAGCCATTTTTTTTCATTTGATAAACAACTTAAAATAAATTATTAGGTTGCCCATTTACAATTTTGTCCTTTTATTAATTTTTATTATTTTATAATATTTGATAGTTTAATATTTTTTTTAAAATTTTAATATTAAATTTAAATTATCATAATTCATATAAATATTTATATTTTTAATAGTTTAATAATTATGAACTTAAATAAAATAAATATCATTAATAATAATCAATTTTTAAATTAATGTATAGATGGTAATTACTATAAATAATTTCCAATTTTTTAAAATATAAATATAAAATAAAGTAAAACAATCATTAAATATGAACATTTATATTTATGGTATTTCATTGAAATTTGCAATTAAATACATTTATTATTTGTATTGAAATTTGCAATCTCATATTCAATAAATTCATATATTTGCAATTAATAACATAAAATAACAAAATTTATTTATTATTTTGGTTTTTAAATTCACAAAAATATATATATATATATATATATATAATTGGCATATTAATATAGAATGACACAATAGCTAGCCGATGAAATATATGTAATGCAATGCAATTCACATGTTAATATGAAATGGCATAATAATTAAGGATATTTATATAAATTTACATACAAAATTGAATTCAGTATTTTTCCAATCAGATTTAAGCGAAAATTTTGAGAGCCAAATCACTTAATTTCAGATTTTTTTTCGAAATAATAAATGGTTTAAAATCACTTAATTTAAGTGTTAAGATGGATTCAGTGTTAAGTCTATTCTTCTACTTTACCTGGTGTTAATTTCAATTATATTTTTAACTACATACCTTTTAAATTATTTTTCTTTTATCTTATCCTAGCTTTGGATTAATATTTATATTTAAATTTTCTAATTTTTCCAAATTTGAGGATTGGAATATCATATTATTTATATTTGTTTAATTTTATAAATATTAAATTAATTAGTTAGATTCATTTTATTAATTTATATTTATATTTTAATGGTTTTGAATAAAGTAAATCTATATATTATTAGATTGTTTTTAAAAAAAAATATTTTTTTCATATTATATTATTTTTCAATTAAAAATAATAATCACTTTATTTTTGTTATTAACCTTAGACCTTTACATAAATTTAATTAATAACCTTAAAATTATTTAAATTTAAAAATTAAAATGACAAAATATTAATCTAATTAAAGACAAGAGTAATAAAAATAATATAATTTAAGAAGATATATTTATAAATACAAAATAATTAGAGGAGTCATGTAATAACATTAATAATAATAATAATAATAATAATGAGGTTATTTAAAATATATTGAATAATTTCCAATATTAAATCTAAAATCATTTCTATAAGTGATAATGCAAAAAGATTCATAATTTGAGATTTTCAAATTTCAAAATATAATGGCTAATTTTTAATTTATAAATAATAATAATAATAAAGAATTTGTAACTTAATTGAAAATAAATACTAAGTTTAAAACATATTTGTTGTTAAGAATTCTACATTCACATTTTGGAAATATTTGTTATGGTATATTTGTGATTGAAAGATTTCCCATCAAAATTTTGTAACAGATATATGATAATAGAACTATTTATAACGGATTTTCCATCACAAATCCGACGCGGTCGAACTAAATATATATTCCAAAATTTTCGTCAATCCGTCAAAAATTTTTCGCCACAAAATTTTTTCTGTCACTGAAGCGTGTAGTGATCGTAGTTTTTATTATTTTTAAAAATATTTTAATTAATTTTTTAGTTGTGAGTTGTTTGATCAGTTTTTTTAAAGAGAAAACTGCCTCAATCTTTCATCATTAATTTACTAAGCGTGACAACTTTCCCCATTGAATTGTTATGGTAACGTGGTATAACAGTCTCATATGCAAGATTTTCACTTGCCTAATAATGTGATCGCCCATCACACCCAACCCATACAAGAACCAAGTGATTGCCTTCCATTAACCTGCTGTGAAATTTAACCAAACACATGTTCGCTTCCTCTCATGCTCTCATTGCAAGGAATGTTCCCATAATCATTTTCTGGTTCCCTTGTCATCTCTTCTTCAGAGATAATCTCTCTGTCAACAATAACAGCATCAACAAATTGTATAGTTATGCAGCATCAAAAACTACCCTTAATCTAATTATTTTAGGGGGAGTTTGTGTACGTACTGATCAATTCGTAAGTAACTATCATTGTAGTTCCGTATAGTGACATATTCAGGAACCGAGGTCCAAAACCTCTATAGAAACCCCACCAACCATCTTCCTTGAGTAGTCTCATTGTTGTTTTCAGTACTGATGGTCTTCCTGAACCAAAGTTGTCCATCACCTTCAAGACAATAAGGCCGTGATGGCCACTTTAGAAAAATCATTATTGTGAATCATAGGCACACTAAGTATGAATTTACAAGATATGTGACCTGAAGTCGGGTCTTTACAGTGTCTATAGGAGTTGTGATTACTGAGGAACAAGCACCAGCTACCATTCCTGCTGTGGCCTGTACACTCACCATCTCTAATTGAGATGGTTTCTTCTCTACCTCATCTCCATAACCCAAGCTCCTTAGTACAATGATTACTTAAAACAATCTCAGTTCAACAATGAAACTAAACTACACTACAATGTTACACATTTTAAACTTATCAAAGATGTAAATGTACCTCCAGATAACATGTTGAGCAGAACCATATGCACCCCACCAAAGTGCAGAAGCAGGAGATTGAGTAAAAGCAGTTAATGCAAAGCCTCTGTACATACCACGAATCCCTTCAGACTTAATCACTTTCCTTACCACATCAAACGGTCCATCGCATATCCTAGTGCTAGGAAGCCCTTGAACCATTAGCCTTTGGCAAATCTGCACACCACAGTAAATGAAACTCTAAACATTATATTTACAAAATCACAGCATATACATATAAATGAACCAAATTTCCATACCACATCCAAGGGTACAAAGTACACACAAGAAACCAAGTTAGACACCAAGCCAGCCACTCCATTGGCGAAGCCAATACGCGTTGCTTCAGGCATATCTACCCGTTCAGTGTATCTCAACATCAAATGTTTGGATACTTCAAGTGATGTCAGATACAGGACTCTGCCAGGCATAGACCCAATTGCAGCGGTGCCAAAACCTCTAAAAAGACCAGGGACTCCATCATGCTTTAAAATATGCCTAAATACTGTAACCCCACGAGTTTGAGAATTAGCTACTTGCATCCGAGTCTTCACAACTGCTGTTGGATGCAATAAACCTAACTGAACAGTAAACAACGCGGTTCCAATCACATGAAACCTCACCTTGTCTAACCTATATACATATCAACAATTCAATTCAACCGAATTCATGGCAATTTGTTATGATCGTTTGTGAAACCATAGCAAATAATAAACAATAGAATCGAGTACTTGAATTGAAAAGAATAAAATAAGAATTGAACGGTTTGCTTCAAAGAAAAGCAAGAAAAATGAGAAAGCAAGCAACCTGATCCAGTTGATGTCGGTGTCGGCAAGTGGCAACTGTGGAGTAGCGGAGTCAGTTTCCATTGCCGTTCGGTGACAGCAGCAACTATTTTACTATGTGATTTTGTAGAAACTAAAGTACACGTATTTAATCTAGACACTGCGTAAGAGCGATGAATTCGTTAGAAACTTCCAGCAGCTTTACGTGAAATGAATTTAATATTAACGGCACATTTTGGGTGGGAACTATATTATACTCGTTTTTAGATTACCATTATGGGCATTTTCATTTCATTTTCAACTATTATTATTATTATTATTATTATTATTATTATTATTATTATTATTATTATTATTATTATTATTATTATTCATTTCATTTTCGATTATTATTATTATTATTATTATTATTATTTTTTAGGAACTATATTATACTCGTTTTTAGATTACCACTATGGACATTTTTATTTCATTTTCAACTATTATTATTATTATTATTATTAAATGGTATTTTTATTTTTATTTTTAAATAAAATTCAATCTAGTTAAATATTTATATTTTAAAATAATATTTCTATATTAATTTTATATTGTATTACCTTATTAAAATATATAAAAAAATATCTAGACTATGTTTAGAGTAATAAAACTTATAAATATTTTTAATTATGTCTACCATTTAACATTTTGATATGTTCCGAGATTAATGTCCCGTTTGGATCTCTTAACAGATAAGATTAAAAAATAAAATCTATATATATATATAAAGCGGAACTTCAAATGGGACCCATGAATCTAACCTGAGAGTTCCGTTTTGGGTTGAAAAACATAAAAATAAAGAATTTTGAAATTTGGAAACATTTTACCAATGACAAGATTCCACGTGTCCTTGCATTATACTGTCTCTTTCGCTCCTGTCCGATAATTCCTTCAGACTCTTTCTCTTCATTTTCCATTAGGTTTTTGTTCTCATTTGATTTCATATTTCTCTCACGTCCTTTTCTGGGCCTTCACTTGCTTTGATTGCTCTGCCTCGCAATCAGACAATCAAGTAATCTTCAAAGGCTAGGGTTTTCAGAGAAGGAGGGTTGTCGTTCTTCATATGTGGACTCGGTTGCGAATTTAGACTTAGTACTCGCGATGGATGAATTATTTGTTCAACCGAAATCGACAAACTACATTTGGGCTCGCGATGGATAAATCATTTGTTCAACCGAAATCGACAAACTACATTGAACGATGCCCAAATGTTAGTGAGAGCACAAGGCGAAGAGACAGCTTAGGGGTTCATAGCCGAGAAGAGTTGTGCGCCGCTTCGGCTCCATATCGGGTATGTTCAAATCTATGTAATTTGGTATGGGTTTTCTATATGTATTGATTTATATATACTAATACTACTGTTTTGGATCTTCAAATAACAGATAGCACTCTCCTGGTACCTATGATGTAAGAGCTTCTGTTCTTGTCAGATTTGATAGAATTGTTGTTCCTTTATCTTGTATAAAGGACAGATTGAAGTTTGGTGGTTATGTTTTGACAGTAATTTGATGGATCAATCATTTGTTCAATTTACAATAAGATTTTGTGTTTGATTTATTTGGGTAGACTTATTTGACTATGATTAAAAAAGTAGTTCATCATCTGATCTAATTGTTGGAGCTATTATTTGGTGGTTTGTGTTGTTTTGAATGATGTTCACATATAATGAGGAGATTATATCAGTTGTGTTGGTTGAGCTTCTTGCTCATCCTAAAGAGGCGGTCCTTCGTCAATTTTATCATCTTATCTCCAATTTTAGTAAGGTTGGTTGTTGCTTACCTTCACTGTCATAGTATGTGAGCTTACGATATTTGTTTACTGTTAATGTTATTGAGAATGCGGTTATCATTGAAAGTTGAAGACTTAAGTTTAGCCGTGTTATCATGCATTCTAGATTTTTTAGGGAACATTTGGTCGGAATGGAGAATGGGGTTGTTTGTATTTGATTGTGGTGATGATGGTTCACCTTGGCATATATAGATTCTAATTGTATAGTGTAGAGAAGATAAAACTGAACAGCAGCCTTTGCAGGCTATATAATGATTCTTGAATTTCTGAAGGAGAAGTTTGAGATCCAGAGTGGTGGTGCAGAGGAGTTAACTCTCCATCATCCATCAGAGCAGAAATACATCCTTTCAGGTACAACTCTGTTTGGGCTGACATTTCTCCTCTCTTGAAGTTGCTTGTAGAGGTGTTATCTTAATTGAACCTCAACCTTTGTTTGATTCACTGCGGAATGTATATTTTGCAGTTATTCATTACAAATAGAATGAAAAGGAGTGAAATTCATTCCACTGCTAAACTATATTAAGGTTTTTGCCTTTTAAAATATTCAATAATTAAATACGTGTTTGCTGAAACTATATTTATTTGCTTACTTTCTCGTGTGAAATGTTAATGTAGTTTCTTTTAGTTAATTATAGTTTTTTTTTTTTAATTCTAGAATCATATAAACTTTTGTGGCTACTTTTTTTTAATCCTGAATTGTATTCAGGATTTCATTTTATAATTTTGTAATATTTTTGCTGCAGAGCTTAGAGACAGTAAGCTTATCCATCGAGATAAGTTCAATCTGTTTGATGCAATGTTTGCTTTAAAGGTACAACGGTATATAGTAAGATTATATTGATGTTATTGTGTTATTAGTTGGATACTATTATTTCTTTAACTTCATGTTATCTATAGTCTTTTGTTTTCAAATGTTTTGTTAAGTGCAAAAATGAGTAGGGTGGTTGAGTTATTAATAGCTACTTATTTAGTTATTATGGAGGAAGTTGTGATCTCTTAACTTTAATTTTTAATTTTTAATTTTTTTTATTGTAACGGGATAATGGATCTAAAGATTGACTGTGGTATTGTTTGTAGATACTATTATGTTGATGAGGCTATAAAAGGTGGTGCAACTCCAATTTCAGTTAACTCCGATAAAACCATTGATGTCAAGTGCATAATTGGTATCATGGACCATCTTCTGACTTGTAAGGTATTATCTGAACCAAATTCCGCATATCCTTTTGTGTCTTGAAATAGTTATGGGAAGGTATTTGATCATGTCTGCCAAGTGCATCTTAAAATAGTTTTGATATTTATCTTGCTAGATCTACCTCATGCATTCCTTACTACTTAAGAAAAAAAAAAGAGAATTATTGTATAGATGCTGGTGAACTCATATCTGTATTATTTATGAATTTCATTTAAAAAAAAAAACTATGCTTTACTGTAGGAAATATTGAATTGGTAACTTGGATAATTGATTAAATTCTGATATCTTAAGTATATTTACAAGTTGCCGATTTATGATAACTAAATATGCTAGAAATTTGATTGCTTGAAGTTGTTATAAGCTTAAAGTTTGAGTGAATTATATATATAGATTTATAGTCAGATTGATTGATGTTATTAAAGAGCATTGCCTTTGGATACCAGTTGATCCTCAGATGTAGAAGACTAGAGGGTATTGCTTCATTGAGTACAATACTACTCAAGAATTTATTTATCTTTTAATCTCTTTGGCGTTTGTTTATGTTAATTTTGATTTTTTAGATGATTAGTTATTTTGTTAGATTAATTAATAGTTTTTTTCACACCGTAATTTCAATTATGGTGGTTTTGGTGTTTTTTTTTTTTTGTCTTTTTCTTTTGTTTCCTCTTCATAGAGCCTTCACAAGTCTGATTTGACAGTGCTGAGCTCCATTAAGTCTCTCAGGAATCAAACATGGCAGCTTGACAAAGATGACTATGGAGATTACATGAAAGAGCATATGATGACAATGATCCATTAATTAATCATTCGATGCAAAGCTGGTGAAGGAGATTTACGTGAACGTTTTTGTTATGACCATTAATCCTGGGGTGTTGCAATGGAGAAGGAGAGCCAGAGCAAGTCTTGATTTAATACAATAGTGAGGACTAATTATTTTAAGATGAATTATGTTAGAAAGGAGTTGGATTTTGCTTGAAAGATTTTTGCTCAAATAGGTTATCCATAAAATAAAGACTAGATTGTTCAATCAATGTCACCTTCTAAGCATGAAAATGAATTACATGAGTTAGTTTGATTGCAGAAGTGACAGGAAAAATAATTAAAGATATTGCAGCAGTTGTGCTTAGGGTTTATCATGATAGGAAGTCTAGGTGCACAATATTGTGAATTTCAAGGGTTACTAGAGGGGTCGTTGGATGTCAAACAAACTATTATGAAATAATATTGAATTTGTATTTGTTTATTTATTAAGAAGACTATAGTCGAATATAGCTTTTCATATGCTTTATTATAACATCTATTTTAATAGTTTTCTTTATCGATTTAGAGTCACTTTTGTTAATGCTGGGCTAACAAGTAGAGTAATCATTATTGATCATGGTTATGGTAACGAGAACTGAAAAATGCATAGAAGATATTGGATTAGGTGTTATGTGGATTGAATATACTCGAGGGAATTAGTGGCATAGTAAAGCCATCAAAGAACACATTCTGAGTTTGACCATCAAAATTAATTGATGGTATTTTTGTTAACTAATAATTCATCTTATTATTTGTAGGGTGACATTGTTTTCAAGACCTGCTATTTGAATATGTGTATGTATTTGAATTTAATTTAGAAAATGATTGGATAATACACCATACTTGGTTTGTTATAACAATTTGAGGTTTTTTTTTTTTTTTTTTTTTTTTTTTTTTTTTTTAAATTTTAAATTATTTTAATTACAAACGTGTCAATGTGAGATAACAGTAAAGGAGACAATGTGAGATAACAGTAAAGGAGACATTGATTTCTCTCCCCATTGCTTAGTTGGAACCATATACCCTTTTAATAATTTAACAAATGGGATTAATTTGATGACGAATTTTAAGAGAATTGTATTAGTTGACTGTAGAATTTTGCTATGGGAAATTGTTTGTGTACAGACAATCTTGTATAGATAATATACCGACATGATTCTTTACACTTTTACCCTTTAAATGTGAAACTTTCCGTGTGACGGAGGAAGTAATATATTTAAATCAAGAAAATAACTAATGCGGTGTATTTAAGTTTATTTTTACTACTATCTCTCATTATTATTTTGGTCTTTCTCCTCTTTCTCTCTCATATATTTATCTATTTAACTCAATTCTCTCTCTTCTCTTCATAATTACTTCTCTCCTCTCTCTTGAAACTTTAATTTTACACCATACTTTAATCCAATAATTTATACTTTTTCTAGTTAACTGTTTTTTTTTCCCTATTTTTTTCTAGAAAATTATATATATTTCATATTTTTAATATTTTCTAGTTAACAAATTATTTGTAATAAATAAAGTTGAAAATATCACATTTTAAATTGCGGCTTTTTTATATATATAATTAAAAATAAATATTTAATTTAGTATAAGTGGCTTAATTTTTATATTAGATTTCATTTGAGATTAGAAATTTCATATTTATTGAAAATTAAAATGCATAACTGTAATATTTCAGTTAAAATGTGCTTACTTTAGATTCATTATTCAAGGTGGCAAACCATGTCATCATGCTGCGTCGACCGAGAAATTACGCTAGGAAACGAGGGCAAATTCTAGGGTGGATATAAACCACCGGTGGATGTCCTATTTGAACCAATAAAATGAAAGTAAATAATAATTGACTTGCCACATTATAGACATTTATAGTTTGCAAATTTATCCGCCAAAGTTTTGATTTTATAATATAGTCCTTAATATAATTATAAGAATTAATTAATGCTTTATTTTAAAATTTTTATAACTATAAGATCTAATTAATGCTTTTTTAAAAGTTGTCTGACATTAAATTCTAGTTTTTTAAATTTTTTTTATTAGATATTGTTATAACTTTTTTAAATTATTTTATTAATTTTTTTTAGTTTTCTTCTAAATTAAAATATTTTTTTTTTCTGTATTTATTATTTTCTTTGTATTTGATAAATCCTCACATATATTAAATGCTCACACCATCCATGAAATTTGTAAATACAAAAAAATTTCAAAAATAAAAAATCTAATTTAAATTTTGTGTTAATTAAATGAATAAATATTATAAAGAACAAGAATTACGGATAAAAGCCAAACGAGAACCTCCTAAAATTGATAGTTTATAAAGAGTTTATCAGTATTTCTATAGTGAGGAAATGCAAATCTTTATTATGAAATGCAAGTTGAAGTAAGAAAAAAAAAAAAAAAAGAGAACTACTGAGCAATGGAGAGGTACAGATCGGAAGGCTATGGAAGTCAATGTTGCTGATTTGGATGAATGGTCAGTTTAGAGTTGTCTAACCGGCTGGCTCGTCCTAGCCCAACTCATGACCGTAATGATTTGCAGACGATCTCGCGCGGGTTGAACTGTAATACGAGCATATTTAGGCACAACTCTAATTCGATTCGTGCGGGTTGCGGGTTAAATGGCTCAGCCTACTAATTCGTAAATTTTAAAAATTAAAAATTTTAAAATTAAAATTACTAATAATAAATTTATAATATAACATATATAATTAATAAAAATTAGAGTAATGATTTTGCCACCCGCCAAATTTTATTTCCACGTCCCATTTGTTAAGATTTCTTTTCAAAATACCAGATTTATCCTCGACAGGTGTTAATTTGTAATTTAAAAATTATTTTATACATAATAATAAATTAAAATAATAAATCTTAATCAATTAAAAATACACAACTATTTTATTTATTTATTTTAATTTTTAATATATTTACGTATCAATTTAATTTCAACTATTTTATTATATTTAAAATTTATAATTATTTTATTATTAATTTAAAAATACTTAATTATTAAAAAAACTACAATTATATTATATAAATAATAATAATTTATTATATAAATAAATCAATTTAAAAAATAAAATTATATATTTAATTAATTTATAATATAATTTATATAATTATTTAAAATTATTACATATTAAATATATTTAAATAATTAATATTAATATTTCCTTAAGTTAAGGACAGTGGTGTAATTGTATCATTAATGAGGTGTACAAGCAAGTTTTGAAGGTGTCAATATCGACACTCTTCGATATTTTATTTTATTTAAATATATTTTTCAATTTTGAAAATAAAACATTCTATTTTTTCAAAATAATAATAATATAATAATAATATAAATTCTTAATATTACTTAAATTATATTAACACAAATTGTCAAAATTTAATAGTTCACTGTTTTATTTTCTAACTTTATCAAAATATAGAATAGAATGAATTGATAATATTATCAATCTTTGTTGTGAAAACTTCTATAATTTTCAAAAATTAATTAGTAAATAAATATTTTAATATATATATTTTCCATTTAAAATTGTTTATTTTATAATAATAAAATTTAAATTTACATGAAAATAAAAATAAAAGATTATATGATTTTAATAAAATTAAATTTCAACCAATAATATCATAGTTCATATTTATGATTTTAAATTTATTTTGTTGCGGGCCAACTCACAAACCAATCTGGTCTGGTTCGCAAAAGTTCGCGAGTCAAGTGGACCAAGTTTGGTGGGCTCATATCTGTACTGGGCCTATATTCCACTATCCTAATCCGTCCTAATTCGGGTTAAACGGGCCAACATTTAATCGTTAGACAGCTCTAGGTTAGTTTTTTTTTTTTTTTTTTTTTTTTTTTTTAATAAATGCTCTAGGTTAGTTGGTGATGGGAAGAAGATAGTAAGAGATGCCGAATGAAATTGTTCCAATATTTGATGGTTACTAAGTGACTTAAGAGTATCTTCTAAAGTTTTTAATATAAATAATTTTATTTGTTGTCTAAATAGGTTTTTATTAATATATATATATATATATAGTTAGATTTCTAAACACTTTTTTTTTTTTTTTTGTCTTCCCGCTGTTAATGAAGCGTTGTAGGTCATGACTTATAAGATTAGGGTTGAGTCTAATCTCTATTTAAATATTCAAAAAAACTATTTAATACATATAATATCTCTGAACCCATTTAATTCAAAAATATCAAGCCCAATTAATTTAAATATTCAAAATCTCAAGCCCATTTAATTCAAAATCTTAAGCCCATTTAATTTAAATATTTAAAATCTCAAGCCCATTTAATTTAAATGGTACTCTTTCCACCTAAACATAAAATAAAATTATACAAAGTCGATTTAAAATTTAAATAAAAAATTAGAATAATGAAATTTGAAATAAAATTAAACCACATTGCACTATGTTAAGGATATAATTGAAAAGAAGTGTGGTATTTTGTAAAATGGTGCTACATATATCACTTTTATTTATATAAAGATTTAATATAGTAAAATGAGATTTATTTTATTGATTCATCTCATAATAACTTTTATTTTTTTTAATAAAAAATTATTTTCAAAATAATATTTTATTTTAAATAAAATATTAGACGTAAGTATAAAAAATTCACTACTCCAACGAGAAGTTATCCATTAAAAAATATAAAGATTTACGAATTCTATATTTATGTTTTTGTTGTATTCCATATTCATGTTTTTGTTGTAGATTAAAGCAAGTAATAACTATAAAATTATTGGCAATCATAAACTGCTTCTATTATCGTATGAAATTCTTGAGATAAACCGATTTGGACAACCAATTTTCTGTTTGTGGGCTTGATTCTTCACTAATTCGTATTTAGATTGATGATGAAGATTACCTTACACTCCATATCATTACTAGCTCAAACCAATATTTACAATGAATTAAAGAATTCTAAAGCATAAATGTCAATCTTAATTGTAGTTGCCTACCCCTTATCGAATTCTTAATCGCCTTTTCTTATCTAATCTTTTTCTAGAGTTTTAAGCAATCATGTGTTCAATACAATTTACGAAAATCTCACCTCACTAGATTACTCCAAGGAGGGTCTAAATGAAGATTTACGAATTCCTATAAATATTTAGGATTGAAATTTAACATTCATATTTTGTGTAATCTCTTTCTATGACATAATAAATGAGACCATAATAAGTCTGAAATTTAACATTCATATTTTATGTAATATCTTTCTATGACATAATAAATGAGATTGTAATAAGTCTTTTGTACCATTAATATCTTATTATTTTCAAAGTATATTATTTTCAATTTGAATTGAATTTAAATTTAGAGCAAATTATATCAAAACATTACATCATCTAGGTATTATTTAATCAAATCATATAGTTTAATTAATTTATATAAATCATATAATTTTATTAATTTATATATAGCTGCTACTCAATAAAAAAAACTGGTATATAAAATTAAACAGAACAATTCCCAATTTATAATCAATCTCAACTTTATGAACACACAACTTTATGCTTGTAACTGATAAAAAGTAGCAGCGCTTACTAACAAAACCTACTAATTATTTTGCATATCGATAAAACAATCTTCAAAATATCTAACATCACCTCCTAGATAAAAGGCACGAATAGATTACCACATATTTGCAATTTTTCTTTAAATAGTAAAATATGTGGTTGAAGACTTTTTCATCTAAAATATTTATACCAATTATAACCAAACCTATTAGATTTTTGCCTGCTCTACTTCTTCTTGCATCTGCCTCCAAAACCAATTAACAAACATCACTTTGTCCCCTTATTAGTTTGATACTTTGTCTCCTTACCAGCTCTGAAAATAAGAGTTACCAGCTTTGAAATAAGAGGTACGCACCTCTCCATCCCTATTGTTTTATAGACAAACAGACAAAAAAGAATATTGATATCAATAAATTGGAAGAATAATAACACTTTTCTGGACATGACAACACACATTTTAAAAATTTAGAAGTATTCTATTTGTGGAGTGTGATTTCTTGGTGATAGTGTTATATTTAATGGAGTCATGACTATCTTACTCCAATGACTCAAGTTTCAAATTTATAAAATGAGAAAAAAAAATGGTATAATAAGTGAATTACATAGCCCATAATAACATACACTACATTACAAAATAAGACAATTTCATTTTCATGAACACAAATGAATCTATTAAATTTTCTCGATATCAGACAATCAATTGATAACTATTTTGATAGCATTAAAATATAAATTTTATTTATTATTTAAAAAAAATCAAATTATCAGTCACACTGGTACGATTCAAAATACTATATAGAAACAAAATCACACTAGCAACTTATAAGAACAACCATTCATTATAAATCTTGTATCTATGGAATTTACTTTAGTAAAAATTACTACAACTACACTATTATACTAAAGAATGACTAAAAACTAATTTCAAGTATTAAAATTATACATTCACACTTTTTAAAAATTCAAGAATTCATTAAATAACTATATTCTATTTAACATACCCAATATCGATATGAAAATACAATGAATGAAAAGGTTCCTCTTTCATCCTTATTTTACTAAATAACTATTTGTCATTACTGTATTTATTATTATTATTTTATAAAAGTTCAATGTATCTAAACTAATGAGTTTCATATAAATATCTGTTAAACAACTCTTTTCCTTCCTAGAAACATATCAAAATATTAGTTTACTCTCTCAATTCTCTTCATGGAATCAAGAATGTTTAGAGTTGTATGCTCATCCAAGGAGTATAAGCGTAGAGTGGTGAATACATAATTTATTTTTTTTCTATTATTCTATTAATTTATTTATAGTTTTCTATTTGTTTAATTTTTTTTCATTTTTTATATTAATATTCTACAACAGATTGTTCTTACGACCAAAGCATTGGAGCTGATCGGAATGGAAAAGAAGACTATAATTATAAAAAAGGCTCCAAGATCAATTCCATGGCGTGTATCATATGATTGCAGAGAGATCAAGGCAAAAGAAAGAAAAGGACGATCACAAAGCACGTCTACAAGGACATTGGTCTGATTTTGTACAGTTTTACAACATTAAAAAAATTCGATTTGTGTTTTTGTTAAGTCTGAAACTGAAGACAATACATTCTATGTAACAATCTATGACTAAATACTCTTTAAGAGGACGTCTAATATGTTTATCTATATCAGTTCATCACATTATTAGTTAATATTATATAAATATATATATTTTTTCATTTTATATTATTTTCATGCATGAAAATTGTAATCTCAGGTCCTTATATGTCTATAATACCAATCACTTAATCTACGAAAATTATGAAAAAAATATTTTAAAAAATAGAAATATATATAAATTTAACAATTTTTTTTATGTTTAATACTAATTCTAAACCTTACAACTCTTACCATCACAATAATTTGAGACTAAAAAAATATTCTTTATATGTTTTATTCATTTGTCTTGCGGTTAGATCCTTTAATCAAAATTATAAAATGATTGTTTGTCCGCCAAATAAAATTAAATTTATCTTATGTTTTTCATCACAAAATCAGATAGCATTTTCTTTTGATAACATTTTATTTCTACTTACTAGAAAAGAACAGAAACTGAATCCCTTTTTGAATGTTTTGATAGAGGCTTTTGATTATTGTTATTAAATAAATATATACTATTATTCTCTATTGTGTCATTTGCGATATTTTTATCCATGTGTATGTGTATTTCTAGCCTTGAGAGTAATTTCAAATTTTTATATATAGTTTTTATTTGAATTGATGTTTAGAGGAAATTGAAATGTAATTGATTTTGAACCGATTTAATGATAGTGGCAATTGATGTTTCGATTAAAATTGATAAGAGGATGGGAGGCAATTGAATTAATTCTAATTCTAATTAGTTTGTTGGTTCAACCTATGAATTTTATAATTTTAGTTCAATTATTAACCATCATCAAATTATTCATTTGTATTTAGACTTATATTAAGTTTATCTTATTAAGTTTATCTTCCCATAACATTGACCAATTATTATTATTATTATTAAGAATCTCTTCAAATTCCCAATATCTCATATCTTATCATGCTAATTCATTTGAGTATAATTAATTCATACAATGAACAATTTTTACACATTTTTCAATTATGAATATATTCAATGATTACAATGAATTGGTTTTACACATTTTTCAATTATGACTATATTCCATGATTCTATATTCAAATTGATTTATTTGTTTATGTAATAAAAAAATATACATTAAAAATAGTAAATATTTTAAAAAACAATCTCTAAACACTTTTATTATATAAAAGTAGGAGGTAACAAGTTTTCATACTTTTATTTCAATATTATATATTTATAAGAAGTTCATAAGGCATCCATTCTTCATCTCCAAGTTAGGATTTTCTATGGTGGGAGGTGGGAAGTATGACAATGAATCATCTTCCAATTCTAACATTGGAAAGAAAAAAAAACTCAATTATACAGATTTTTTGCCTTCTACTATATTGGTTACCAAAAATCGTTATTCAAGGTATGTTCTATTTCCTTAACTTAATATTTCTAAAAGTTTATAACTTATTTGTTAATTTTTATGTTATTTTACTCAAATTAGTCCCAACAAAGTAAGGTCGACATCAATCTCCCAAAAGAGACTTGTTGACAAGAAGAATGCAAATTCTAATATTTGGAACAAGGGGACTATTCGTTCAAACCCAATAAGCATCTCAAGGTATTTAATAACTAAATTATAATGTTATTATGATTTTATATATTTTTTTATAATAAGCTCTATATTATATATGTATTTTTATTTGATACAGCTCGGAAGGTAGCATTCGTGCAAAAGAACATGTTGAGGAATACAATATTAATGAGATGATGAATACATATAAGGTTGTTATATTTAAGATTACTCAAATTTTTTTAATTTTGATTTTATATTAATTTTACCTTAATTTATGTTTTAATTTTTTTTAATAGAATCCCATCAAAGGAGTTTGAAGACTCTCATCGTTTGAGTATGAAAGTAATATCTCGCCATTTGGTTTGCCTATTGCTAAATCTTTCACACCTCCTACTGCACCTTGTACCAAAAGCCCAATTACTATTAAAAGGAAGGTTCACACAGATATCAGTAAGCCTAATAAGAGGTCCACAAGTGATAAATTGAACAAAAGAAAATTTCATGTCGGAAAGAAATTGTTCACTGAAAAAGTTAGTGAAATTGAAACAAAACGGCAATTGAGTCCAAACAAAGACTTCATTATTGTCGACAATAGAATTTCAGAAATTGTTACAAGCAAAAACTATCAGGTACAATTTTATATTCATTTATTTGAAGTTTAATAAATTATTATTTTTTATTTATATTTTACAATTTTCATGTCTATTTTTTGTCTAAATAGAGCCAATCAAAATCTCATATGGATCACATCCATTACCAGAGCTTATCACTCAACAAAGTGGATTTGGAAATTTTAAACTATATCTTCAATGAACAACTTGACGATGAAGAAAAAATTGTGGATTGTGAGTTTGCATCAGCATCACGAAAGATATTAAAAGGTTTATCCCCAAGTTTACCTTTAGAAATGGAAGTAAGTTACAAATTTTATATTTTTGTATAATTATTTTTGTTCCCTTATATGCCTATTCAATTTGAAATTCACTTTTTTGTTATTTAACTCATACTTTATTTTTTATTTTTACAGATCCTGGATCTAACCTCTTGTATGCTAACTCACGAACAACGTACCATGCGGAAACAATTTGCACAAAGTTGGTTTATGCCGACCACTTTTGCGGTACGTTACTATATTAACTTATTATTCATATTTATTAATAGTCTGGTAAACTAATACTATATTATGTGGCAGCAATTTATTTTACAAGGAGGAAGAGGAGTCAATGAAATGATCAAATTTTATTTTGATACATGGGAAAAGTTGACTATCTTGGAAAGGTATGTCAAAATACATTTGATTGTAGTTTGAAATATGCATTTAAAGTATAGTTTTTTTTTTTTTTTTTTTTGTTTTGTTTTGTTTTTTTTTTTACTATGTTTAAATATTGTAGATATACATTTCTGTCAATGAAGACAATGAACATTGGTTCCTATATGTTATGGATTTACATAAACATCAACAAGTTCTTCTTGACTCATGTCCCGTAGCTAGTCAACGTTCTACTAGAATGAGACAATGTAGGAAGTTGGTGAGTATTATAATTACAATATTTTTTTTCTTTTTTTTTTTCCCCATAGATATATATGATATAAACAACCATTAAAAAAATTACGTAGGGAATTTTTGTTGAAGAGATGTTGGAGAATGAACTATTTTATGATTTTCGTCCAAGTATATATCCTTCAATTTCAGAATTTCCGCTTATTGAACCAGCTGGAGTTACTCGACAACAATTGAATTCGTAAGTTAAATTATTAGATTGGTTGTATTGTGTATATTGTTGTGAGATTGATAATTTTGAAAATTATTTTATTATTAATAATTTTATACATGTAGGAATGACTGTGGTGTTTTTGTATGTTATTGGATGATCAACCATTGGTACTATGGATACAATATGGAGGTAAATAAAATATTTTTTTAATATATTTATATTATAAATTAATTGATTACTAATTTTTAAATATATATTTCCCTACAGATCAATGATGAATCAAGAAAAAAATTGGCAGTTGATCTTATTTTGAGACCTTATAATGAACGTCGTCTTGAGGTAACAAGATTGGCAAATCAAATCAAATGAAGATCAACTCAATAGTTATAATTCGACTACTTTGGAATGGTTGTACACAAGGAATTTTTCTTGTCTTTTTTTAACTACACATTGAACTTTCGACATTATATGTATTTCTATTTCATAATTATGGATGTTTAGATTTTTATTAAATCATTATTTGAAAACATGATTTTATTATTCACGTATGTTTTTATTATAATTATGATTTCATAAATTGTGATTTACAAAAATTCTTTGTCTGGTTTTAAGGGAATTTAAAATTTGAGAGTTAGTGTAAACAAATGAAGAATGTGAGACTAATTCCATTTCATAATTACAGCAAGAAGAAATTAAATATTTAAATTGCAGACGATATGAGAGACACATCTAAGGTAGGTGGAGCTAAAAAAACCAATAAAAATAAAAATTATTTTCCAAATAATCAGCCAAATGACAAATTTAGCAGTAGACTATCAGAAAAAGCCAAATTGTTTGTTCAGTATTAGTACATCAAGAATATATATATATATATATATATATATATATATATATATATAAACAGAAAAAACTAGCACAAAATATATTCATGGTATAGATGCAATGTATTCTCATTTTATTTATATTAGTACACAATATATTCATGGTATAGATACAATGTATTCTCATTTTATTTAAAAATATTAGTACAAAATATATTAATTGTATAGATGCAATGTATTCTGATTTACTTATCACTTTTATATTTATGATATAGATGCAATGTATTCTCTATTTTTCTTTCCTCACCATTACATTCATTGTATGTATAGTCAAATAAAATTATAATAAAAATTATTTATTTATAAAATTTATATTTTCAATAAGGATTAATGCATATGCCTCTAATATCCACCATAAAAACCATAATATTTAAAAATTTTGTTATAGTTTTAAAAAAAAAAATTATTTTTTCTAATGGAGTTCGACACAGAAACATATAGTCGAAGTGACGATCATAATAGCAAACAGTTCATTGGATCTTCAGAAAATACGATGCGACAAAACCAAAACCAAGAAGATTCAGCCGATATTGATACGTTAAAGAGGATAACAGAATTGACTGAAGAAGATGTGTTAGGATTACACTTCATATCAGAGACAGAAGCTTATGAATTTTATAAGAAGTACGCTCGTTGTCATGGATTTGTTATACGCAAGTCATTAGTGACTCGTGATAGAAAAGGAGATATTAATTCAAGAATTGTTGTGTGCAACAAAGCAGGAAGCAGAGATAGAAAACATTTAACTCGGGAGAATAGAGTACGTGATCACAGGCCAATAACACGATTAAATTGCAAGGCGAGGATAAAATTCAAGTTAGACAAGACTTCAGGCAAATGGATCGTTAGTACCTTTGAATCTCAACATACTCATGAATTGATTCCCGATGAGTATATTGACTTGATGGCTCCGCATAGGGAGATGTCAGAGACTAACCGATGCCAGATTGATACGCTCCATTCTCATCGAATTAAGACATGTGACATTATGAGTGTATTAGTTGGACAACATGGTGGTCATGCAAATGTAGGGATATCTAAAAAGGATTTGTATAACTACATAGATCGTAAGAAAAGAGCTAACCTAGCTGATGGAGATGCATATGCGGTGTTGAGTTATTTACAAGCGAAAACAATAACAGATCCAATGATATACACTCGTTTCACTATATGTTCAGAGGGTAGGCTACAACATTTATTTTGGGCAGATGGGGAATGTAGAGCAGATTATATAATATTTGGTGATGTCCTCGCATTCGATGCTACATACAAGAAAAATAGATACAACAGACCGCTACTTATATTTAGTGGAACGAATCATCACAGTCAATCAATTATATTTGTATGTGCATTATTGGGAGATGAAACGGTTGAAACATATGAATGGGTGCTGCAAACATTTTTAGATGCCAATTCAAACATGCAACCACAATCAGTAGTGACAGATGGTGATGCAGCAATGAAGCATGCTATTAAGAAGATTTTTCCCGCGTCAACACATAGACTGTGCGCATGGCATCTCCAACGCAATGCATGTGAAAACATCAAGGTTAGTAAATTCTTAGAGGACTTCACATCCATTATGTTTGCAAATATTGAACCGAAAAAATTTGAGAGAAGTTGGAACGAAATCATGAATCGTTACAATTTGTCGGAGAATAAATGGGTGAAAAAATTATATAGTAGGATAAAGTCATGGGCTAATGCTTACTTAAGAGAGAAATTTTTTGCTGGATATCGAACTACATCAAGGTGTGAGAGTATCAATGCAAGCTTGAAGAAAATTATTGGTCGTCAAAGCACGATTGTTGATTTGATACATGGAATTGAGACTGCTATTCGAGAGATTCGAAACAATGAGCGTACGGAGGATTATATATCCAGATTCACAACACAAGCATTGACTACACCATTAGTTAAGCTTGAGAGTCATGCGGCTAAAACATACACACGGAAAATGTTTACTGAAGTAAAGAAGTCTATAATGGATGCGGGAGCAATGAATGTATTGGAGAAGACAGCTAATAAATATATAATTAAATATGTCGTTGATTTCTTTTGCAAACCTGAAGATAAGTTCATAGTCATTCAGGACATAGCTGAAGAAAAATTTTCATGAAATTGCAAGGTATTAGAGAGTCGCGGTATCCCTTGTGCGCATATCATTTGTGCTCTTTGATGTGAGAATATTGAGACAATTCCAGGTTCGATTATTTGCAAAAGATGGACCAAAACAGCAAAGGAAAATGTGTTCCATGATTAAATGATCAACCATAAGGATTCTGAAATTTCGTTTATGATGAGATATAGTACGTTATCTACAACGTGCAATAGAGTATGTGGAATCGCAGCCAAAGATCCAGAGTTGTTTATGGAATTTAAGGATGAAGTTTTAAAGCTTGAGAAAATATTTGAGAAGAGGATGGAAGATAATGTCAAAAAACGGAAAGCAAAGGAAAAAATTATTGGTGATCCAGTAATCATCCAAACAAAAAGAAATCGAAGAACAACTCAAAATCGATTTAAGAAGAGTAGACATTGCTCCGGATGTGGTCAAACAGGGCATATCATTAGTACATGTCCAAACAAGGAGGATATCAAAAGTATCGATATTTCTGCTTCTCAAGTAAGTAACTATTACTATGTATATCTTGATATTTAAATTGATTAAATTAAATAGTTAAACTTTTTTTTTTTAAATATTCATTGTATTATTTTAAAATTTACAACAGCCTACTTCATCAAAAATGTCTCAACACTCCGATTATAATGATAAGGTCGATGAAGAATCCCAAAATGTAAGTTTTAAACGGGTATGGTAAGAAAACGATTTTTATGATCTTATTGTATGTTGTTTATTTTTTTATGTATAATTTTTTTTAATAGGTAAATTTGAACGGAAGGGACACAAGAGAAGATAAACACATTTACACAAGTTCAAATCTATATCCATCACCTCAAAATTCACAATCAAGAATTCCAATTCCCCCTTTATCTTACTACACACCATACACACCTTGGCCTACTGTTCTATATACCCCAATGGTTCCAGGAGGTGTGGGCTCATCATCCGTACAAAGAAGTTTAGAGCCACATACAATGCAGGTATAAGTCATATTTTTCCTAAGCATTTTAATAATTTTGGTGGATAAAATAAAACTAATTAGTGTCTTATATATAGTTTTATCACCCCTCATTTGGGAAAGGAGACAACGGAGCAGGAACAAATGCAAACATCCAAAAGAATTAGACATCAAAGCGATAGATGCTAAAAAAGACAAGCAAAGTCTATATGTTTGTTTGATTTTGAGATTTATATGTTCGAATTAATTTTGGTTCTAGAATTTATATGTTTGTTTTAAATTTCATTTTAAGTACTCGGTTTATGTTTATATTTGAGTATTTTAAAGTTTTAATAACAGCTATACGTCAATTACTAGACTGAAATTTATATGTTTGGTTTTTCGTTTTTTACTCGATCGATATTGGAATATCTTATAGTTTAATAGGAGGTATATGTTTGTTTATTATGAGATTTATATATTTAATTTAATTTTCATTTTAAAATTCGGTTTGTATTTAGTATTTTATAGGTTTACATTTAGTATCTCATAGTTTTAATAGCAACTATATGCTTGTCCGATTTTGAGATTTATATAATTTTATGTACCAGAATATATTTGAATACCTTTTTTATTATAAAATTTATTTATTTCGCTTCAATGTAGTATTAAGTACTCAATCTATATTTTAGTATTTTATAGTTTTAGTAGTAACTATACGTCTATTTGATTTTGAAATTTATACGTTTGCTTTAATTCTAGTTAAATTATGGATATATATTCAGTAATTATTTGATTAATTTTAGTTTGCTATTGTACCACAAATTTATTGAATCCTGAAATTTATTTATTTGTTTTATTAATGTCTTGCTGTGCAAACAAATGTTAAAATTCAGTAGGAATGGACATAGATAAAAAAAACTTAAAGTGCAAATTCATCAGCACATTCAGATTATGCATACAAAACCAGCCAATCAAGCACTTATATTGTTATGTTTTAAACTAGAATTTCTATATAAACCGAGCTGCAGTAATATAAAAACCTAAATAAACTTCCAAAAAACTATTATTCATAAATAATTTAAAACACCTCCAACAACTTCGAAAAAGAATGACATATAATGAAATGTAAATTAAACATACCTTGAAATAATGCAGGCTGTTTAAGGCACGACCATCTGCTGCCATGGAACAATCACCTCGAATTGCAGCAGTAGAAATATATGATGCATCAAAGGATCCCTTGATGGATAATATGAATTGAGATACACAAACTCAGTTTAAGGCCACAGCTCCCAATCTGAAAGTTGTTGGTCATGACTCATGATACAAACGATCATCCCTTCTGTTAAGACCTGCATCCAGACGGTCCCGTCTATAAAGATCTGAAACCAGACGGTTCCTGAGGTAGATATCTGTATCCACAGCAGAATGAAGTGATTTAGATCAGGGCAGTGAAATCGGTTGCTGATATGGGTGATATGACTCTGGAGGAGATTCATGCATCTCCCTTATGTATCTCACAGGTTCTACTGGATACAGATAATCCCTAGGTGGAGCAGGGCGCCTGTCTTCATCCCAATCTACGTACCTGGCCCTTTCTCGATATAAAGAAGTTTGAGTTTCTGCTCTTGGGCTCAGTTGTCGCGGCTTGGGTGTAGGCTCAGTGAATGTACGGTTCTCTGCTTTCCTCCTCCTCTGCTGAGGTTTAGACTCACGATTAACATGTCTGGGTGCTTCAGCTCTTTCCCTGGGCAACCAGTTAGACTTTGAACTTTTGATCGAATGTCTAAAAAGCTTGCATAAATCTTTCACCTAAAGACCAATTGAACAAGCAACAAAACTAGAGTCAATCTCAAAATTATATCATGTTGAATAAATCTTCAAAACTTATGCCACTGCCACTATTAGTAATATATAACGTTTTAACACAGTAAACAACCTTCTTCAAGGTCAATTCAGTACTGAAGTTGTTATTCATATAATAGTTATCTTTGATAATCTTTTTGAAATCTTTCTCCGCCTCCAGGAGCACAGTTCGCTTGAATTGTGAATCTCACATGCCATAAACAAAGCTTAAGGGCTAACATAACAATTATGTAAGGCCAAGTATATGAATTACATTATGAAAATTAAGCAGTTTCATTAACCAGCTAATGCAGCTTCTGGAGTATAGTCCTGATCAAAATACTTCTCTGATATTAAATATAAAACAGGTTGATAAAATAGTCATTTTGCAGTTCACAGAGCAGCTCAGGGAAAGAGTTAAGGAAATCACAAAGCCATTCCTAATGAGCATAGAACAACATCATGAGTCATCAAGGACGACACTATATCTATAGGTCTTCTACTTCAGAGATCAGATACCAAATTTCAGTACAAATAGCTATATGAAATATATAGATAATAGGTTTGTTTGCTAAGGCTTTTGGCGGTTATACAAGTGATTAAACTGCTCCTCATACATGTCCAACCTGTGTTGATCATTTATGTTTCTGATATCACATGCCCTTATTTTCTCCTATTACAGCCAAAACTCAATCCAGTTTCACTTCTTTAAAGTGGGTTTTGTCTATTGTGTCACGGCGCCTTTGTATTCACAGGTCCGGACCGGGTCCAGCCAAACCTGAGACTGGACTATGCCCACCCCTATACCTAACTAACATGCTAAAACTTGTATAAGTTCACACACACAACAACAAAATTTTCTTTCCAAATCTGCAAAAGATGAAAATACATGTCAGAAATAAAAGGGCTGAAATCCTGATGACGAAAATATTGCTTCCTGTGAATAACGGGGCTGAATTCCTAATGATGAAAATACTGAGAGTAAATAAAGGGGCTGAAGCTGAAATCTTAACAATGTATACAAAGGCAAAAGCATAAGGTAAACAACTGACCTGAGAAGGGAAGCCAGACTTGAATGCATTCGGCTTAATATTGTAACCCCCAGGTCCAACACCTTTATAGATCCCATACATTAACTTCGCATCAATATCAAACAAACAAGAATAGCTTCATTCCTGCACCAATTTTCATCACTGTATCTCTCTTGGTAGCAGGCAATCCTAAAACCTTGTAACGGTAACAATCCTGTTTTGTCTTAGAGCTGCACATGAATATCATTCCTGAAACTTTGGAAATAATTTTTGACTTCTTAGTAGAATCATCGAGGATACAGCTGATACAGGAAGAATCATCGAGGATATCGAACGAGAAGGTAATTTGAAAATCGATCGAAGACGAAGAAGAGTAAAATTAGGGTAAAATAAAATAATTAATTTTGTATTAAATTTACACTAAATTTTAATATATTTAATGATAAAATAAATATTATTATGTAATAAAACTGTAAGGATTAAATTATAAAATTAATAATATAAAGGATTAAGTTGCAAAATTTTAAAAATATATGAGCTGGCATCGTATTAAAGAATTGCTTTATTTTGATTGGTCCATCAAGGACATCCACCGGTGGTTTATATCCACCGTAGAAGCACCCGGGAAACGAGTTCTCCACGTCATCATGACTAGTTGGAGAATCCGCCCAATCACCACGAGACACGTGGCTAAAGCCAAAACAAATTCCTAAATTTTTAAAAGTGACTTACCCATCGCCGTTATTAACTTTTTCCATTTTTCGAAGATAACATTCTCTCTCTGTTTTCGTTTCTCGTGATCTCCATATCCAACAACAACAACTCTATTTTATCTCCAAGAACAACTCCATTTTATTTGGTGGTCGATTTGATTACTTTTCTCTCAACTCTTGCACCAGAAGCATTTTAGAGAACGGTTGTTTGAGCGACTTGGGTACTATGAGAACAAAACAAAAAAGAATTCCATTAAACTACTAATATTTGCTATATGTATTCGACTCCTTTGTGACACTGGATTGTTCAACAAAACAATCTTCTTCGCTGCAAGATGAGAGAAAAGCAAACTTAGGGATATACAGATTCAACTGACACGAAACTAAGACCGTCGAGTATTGTTGTTTAAAACTTAGTGATATGCTTCTACACAGACAATGAGATATGAGAAAAAAGCAATCCATGCCAACCACAAGATAAAATGGAGTTATTGTTGGAGATAAAATGGAATTGTTATTGTTGGAGATGGAGATCACGAGAAACGAAAACGGAGAGAGAATGTTATTTTCGAAAAATGAAAAAGTTAATAACGGCGATGGTCACTTTTAAAAATTTAAGGATTTATTTTGCCTCTAACCACGTGTCTCGTGGTGATTGGACGAGTTTTCCAACTAGTCAAAATGACGTGGAGAACCCGTTTCCTAACATAATTTCTCGCGTTCACCTCGGTTAGATACTAACTCCTTTAAATTAATGAGTTGTCATCAATTTGGTGGACTAACTCATTTAAATTAATAAGTTTCCAATGATAGAAGTATAATATTTTAAAAATATATTAATTTTAATAAATTAAATGTTGTAGTTATAAATATACTCCCTCCGTCCCACTGAACTTGTCCACTTTTTCATTTTCACACAGATTAAGAAAGTGGATTATTTGATATAAATATATGATAAATTGTCTCACATACCCTTAATAAATGGTATGATAACTATTTAAATCTTTGAAAACTTTCATTAATTAGATGGATAATAGTGGAAAATAATAATAAATAGTGCTTGTAAATTAAAAAATGATATTTTGAGTGGGACAAATTATTTTTATAGATATGACACTTTCACTGGGACGGAGGGAGTAATATCTAATATAAATAAAATTACTATAATATTATATTAAAATATGATAAAAATCATATAAAATCATATAAAATAAATATTTAATTACAACATAACTAATATTACAAAATAAATAATTTAACAGGTTACCGTGTTGACTCGTGTCCCATTTGTGTCAACTTGTTTAGATTTAAACGGATTTGTTTCGTGTCAATCTATCATGTCATGACCCAAATTCCTACCCTATCGTTATCATTATCGGTCTCGTATTCTAAGTTTTTAATTGAAGAAACTTTAGATTTCATATGAAAGATCTATAATTTTCGTTGTCAGCTAAAAAGGATTATGGGCTTTTACAGATACCTGAGAGCCCATATCTTTATTCCAATTAGAGGATCCGATACCACGGTCACCGATCTTCCAACCGAAGTATAATTGGAGTGGTCACTGACTTTTCAGTCATAGTATATTATTTGTCGCAATCAGTTAGTTCAAAAATCCTAATTGCTTAACTTAATATTCTACCAACTAATTGTGTACTCGTTTAAGTAAGTGGGGTCCAACCTGAACCTACCTAAATTGTTGCTTTCCACGTTGTTGGATTTGCTAACAGATTTAATGCCTTATATAAGGTCAAGTCATTTTATCTAGATACGTAATTTCTCTATCTAAAATTCCCTATTCTCCCTTTAAATCTCTTTCCACTCGCTAATACTAACTTGAGTGTTGGAGTGCCAACGACTAACGTCATATCGGTGTTTTGAACTCATCCTTTATTGTGATCGCATGAGAATGAGACCAAAAATAAGAGACAGAAGATCCTATATCCAGAGGGATCCCTCATCTTAATGGATAAAATCCCTTCAACTACCATGTTTTAGAATATGCATTAGAATATGCATGATGTACACCAAATTTATATGCCAACAACGTTTTACTATTTCAAACTTAAGTTACCGATTTAATTTTACTAATTACTTAATGCATAATTAATTTAATTCAAAATTTATTTTATTAATTGTAATTTAAAGGTATGCAGATTTTATACTAAAAGAATAATTTTTGTATGATGATAGACTAATTTATTCGGTATTTTTATTGTAATACCCTTTGGATAAGTCTTTTAAATTTACACGTCATCACCACATATCACCATGTCATCATCTATAAGGATAATAATGAAAATCACTTGACGGTGTTAACTGAATGTCAACTTTCTAAACACTCGCTGTTGTTGGGTGCAAAAAAAATATAAACTAATAATCAGATGTAATTATCGAAAAACTCACTGCACCTCAGTGTAATTTACCCGATTAATTTTTATCCCTTTCACATAATCAGTTTTCATATATTATTTGTATAGAATATATTAAGGATGGACATGAGTCAGTCCGATCTGGTTTTGGAGAAATTAACATGATTAGCAAAAATTAATATATTTTTTTTAAATTTAGTTTTTGCAACCTATCTTACCCTTGCAGTGAAGGAAAACCAATTCAAACCTTTTTATTTGGTTTTGATGGATTCGATTCAATTCCATTTCAATTTCTATACCCACCCCTTCCATGTACAATCTTTTTAATGTCAATATATTGTTAATTTTTAATTAATTAATCTATTTAATTTATATTTTAAAATTCATAAATATCGTATTTATAATACATCATTACCTAACTATTTGCATGTTCATAATATGTTATTGTTTACTTTATTGTATGATAATTAAATAATCAAATATAATATGGTCATATTTTATTTACGGTCAACACCACGATAAAATAAAAATAAAATTAATTTTACAATTAATTTAATAATGTACCAAAATAAATTAATTATATATCTATTAATTTCATATTTCTAATGGGTGTGATATAGCTAATTTATTTAATTAAAATTTATTTTTATTTTAAAAATTTTATTATATAAATACATAATTTTTATTTTTTTTTATATATTTTTAATATACAAACAGAAAAAATGAAAATAGAAAGAAAGATTATTTAATAAGATGTTCAGTGAAATTTTTTTATTGAAAAAAAAATGTCATCTCTTCCCATGAAATATAGTGAAGATGATGATGAATGAGAAAAGGAAAATTAAAAACTCTAGCATTTTTTATAATAATTAATGTTAAAAAGTAGAGAGGATAATTAATGGTAGAAAGTAAGAAAGATAATACTCCCTCCTATTCATAATAAGTGACGTTTGACTCTTTCACACTTATTAAGAAAAAAAACTAAATTACTTAAATAACTCTATTTATAGTTTTCTTTTTCCATTCAAATAATCTATTTATCTACTCTAAAAGAACTAACTAGGGGCATGTTAGAGAGAAGGAAAATGATTTGTGTACAGACACTATTGTACAGACCATGTACAGACAATATTCTTTTACCATTTTACCCTTCATGACAAGAATAATAAATAGAAAGAAAAGGTAATTAATGTTTTTAATATTGGTGTTATCTTTTTCGGACAAGTGAAGTTATCTTTCATTTATCTTTAAGATGTAATAATATTATAATAATTATTTATTTTTATTTAGAAACAAATTGTTATTTCTTTTATATATTTATTAAAAATTTATATTATAATATTTTATTATATGTTTAAAATATTAAAATATATATGAGAAGAAATTTAATTAATTGAAAACTTAAGTTTTATAGTTTTATTTTAATTAATAAATATATAAATATGTATATTTATAATAAAATAATAAAATCAATTAGTCGATGCAATAAATAAATAAATATATATATAGGGTTATTTCCAAAAAAACCCCTAATTTTTCAAACGTTTTACTTTGAACTCCCGGTTTTGAAAAGTTTGGAAAACCATCCCCAAAATCAAAACCACTAGTGGTTTTGATATTTTTTTTAGTGGTTTTGGTATTTTATGAGTGGTTTTGAAATTCTATATACTTTAATTTTGAGACTCAGAAATTCCTAAAATCAAAAATACTCATACAACACCTAAACCACTAAAAAAAAATACCAAAACCACTAGTGGTTTTGATTTTGGGGGTGGTTTTCCAAACTTTTCAAAACCGGGGGTTCAAAGTGAAACGTTTGAAAAAGTGGGGTTTTTTTAAAAATAACCCTATATATATATATATATATATATATATATATACACACACACACATATATAACCCTTATAACCTTAATTGGTAGAAGTTCTTTTTGAATATATTGTACTATTGGATTAATTTATAGTCTAGAATCCGAAAGGTTCATAACTTAATCAAGAGAATTAGTATATGAATTCTCTAATAATTCGATCTCCGTAGTACATTAGAAAATATTATATTTATATGACTTGAATAATAAGTTAACTTTCTATCCATGTAGAAAGTTATTTTCTTATAAAACTCAGAAGTAATATTCACATCAAGATTTTCTTGATGTTGATTTTTTAATTTGGATTCTGTTTACTTCATATTATAACGAATGACCATTCTTATAAACAATGGGTTGATTCTTTCAAAAGGATAAGTTGTCGCAATTGAATTCTCTTGTCAATCAATCTTTTACACAATAAATATTAGTTCTATTTCTTTTCATTTAATGTATCAGTATTAAATATACAAAATTTACTTATGTTTGATTTGGATCGTCAAATATTTATGGGTATTCAGATGCATAAAACATCAAACACCTAAAATAGGGTGTTCGATTCAGATTTGCCTATTGAAAAACTGAACATAACACATGAACACCAAAACACCAAATTTTATTAATATATATATATTTAATGTTGTAGAAAATGTATTATCGAATTACAATTACACTTGATGGGTAAACATGGATATTTTTCTTATTAATAACATAGTTATAGATGCTTATATTTTGTAAATTTATATTAATGGGCCCTTAGATATATTATAATATTATTAGCATTATTTTAAAATTTATTATTGATTGATATGCAATTACATATAAAAATAATATTATCTTAGATTTTAAATTTAATATACGTCAAGAGAAGATATAGGAAGTTTATTTGTTGTTGAGTTGAGTTCGAGTGGGGAAACTATCCTAATAAATCGTATTATTATGTTTGCCTATCAAACTTTAACAAGAAAGTCAATTGGTAGGAGTGGTTGGTACTTTTGATGATAAGGTCTTAGAGTTAATAGAGGTGCACGGATCGAGTATCTACACAATTTCAATTTTTTTATTTTTACAATAATATTTGATTTTTTCCAACCCCGATGTTTGTTCTTATTCTTTAGGTGTCTTTTCAAATTCTTTCAATTCCTTTAGTTTTTCCAACAACAAGAGCTAGTTTTTCAAACAACACAATAGGTTTTTCAACAACACAACCATGGAAAGTAGAACAATAATTGATTTAAATGTTAGTATTAATGAAACTGAGAGAGACGAGCGTAGTAGAGATGACTCTATGAACAATATCAGTATACGACAAACAATAGAAGATGTTTTTGGATTTTCAGAAAATGATAGCTTGATGGATGGATTTGCGAATGAAGATGACAATAGTTCAAGAAATCTGGGTGTACGTGATGACTCTGCTGAGCAATACAACCACAATCTATCTGTTGAAGAAGGACTAGTGTCGGGTATGTGTTTCCAAACCGTTGATGAACTATTTAATTTTTATCAAGAGCATGCTAGGTTGAAAGGTTTTAGTGTAGTGAAACGGTCTCTTAACAAAAGAGGTCATGAATATGTGAAGTATGTTAGGTTTACATGTGACAAAGCTGGAAAACGTGGTGATAGTAAGATTAGTAAGAGAGATAATTGTCCAGCTAGGTTAAATGCAAGGTTAAACGATGATGGAAAAATTTATGTCACGAAAGTAGTACATGAACATTCGCATCAGTTATTTCCTGACATGTCTAGGCTCATGTCTGCACATAGACATGTGTCGAAACAATTAAAACGGACGTTGGAGGCAAATGACAGAGCTGGACTGCGTATCTGCAATAGTATAAAGTTGGTTCAAGTTCAAAGTGGTGGTCCTGATCAAATGGAGTGTTTGCCACAAGATTGTAGAAATTTCATCCATAGAAACCGGAGATTAATTCTGGAAGATGGGGATGCAGAGTCATTGAGAAGATTTTTATCAGAAGTGCAACAGAAAGATAGAGATTTTTTCCAACTGATTGACCTTGATGATGAAGGTCGGCTAAAGAATGTGATATGGATACATCCGCAAGCAAAAGTTGCTTATGAGGACTTTCACGATGTAATAAGTTTTGACACTACTTATCTCGTGAATAGGTACAAAATGCCATTGGGTTCATTCGTAGGTGTTAATCACCATGGCCAATCAATTCTGCTAGGATGTGCTCTAGTGTCACATGAAGACGTAGAAACATTTAGGTGGTTATTTTCTACTTGGTTATCAGCGATGGGAGATATTCATCCTCGCTGCATGTTGACTGACCAATGTGAGAGTATAAGAGCTACGCTTACTAGTGTTATGCCAAACACAGTTCATCGGTTATGTTTATGGCATATATATAGTAAGTTACCCAAGAAGCTTAAGGGTGTGATGGACTATGAATCTGTGAAGAAAGAGTTTTTAGCGGTTGTTGGAGAATGTCTAACAGTAGAAGAATTTGAGGCAAGATGGACCCAATTTATCACCTATAATGGATTAAGTGAGAATGAATGGCTATGTTCTTTGTACAATGAGAAAGAACGTTGGGTTCCAGTTTACCTAACCAATATATTTTGGGCTGGAATGAAATCAACTCAAAGAAGTGAGGGGATGCATGCTTTTTTTTATGGTTATGTTAACAGTAGGAGTACACTGAAGAATTTTGTAGAGCAATATGAGCTAGCTGTGAGGGAAAGACAAGAGAAACAATTACTGGAAGAGTGTAGATCACAATATAACAGCTTGAAATGTTTGTCTGGATTCTTATGGGAAAGACAGCTTGAAAAAGCTTTGACAGTGAATATATTCAAGATGGTGCAAAAAGAGTTATGCAAAATGATGCAATGTGAACTATTTCTTCCCATTGATGGGCATGGAAATTTAATTCCTAATTTTCGTGGAGTAGAGACATATAAAATAGAGGATAGATCAATTAGGAACGATTTCTATGGAAACACATTTGTTTTTGTCGTGAATTATAAAGCTGATGGTGAGTACTTGGATTGCAATTGCAAACTTTTTGAGAGTAAAGGTATTATTTGTTGTCATATTATGAAGGTTTTGGCACATAAGAGGATAGGCCATTTGAATGACAGGTACGTAAAGAGGAGATGGAGAAAAGATATTTATCGTCCATACTTGTCAAACTTTTTTAAAGATGGATATCTAAAAATGTCTAATGAGTATAACAAATATAAAGAGCTTCTTTCCTATTTTGATGCGGTTGCTAATATTGGATTGAATTCCGAGGCAAAGGTTGATTACATCAAAGTAAGGTTAGTTGAATTAAAGAATGAGGTAGAAAATTTGGAAACTGATACTCCTCTTGTTGAGCAGATAAATGAAAATAGCACCATGCATAGGGATGATGGTAATAGACTTCAAGATCCTGTAATTGCAAGATCTAGAGGAAGACCACGTCTACACCTCTACACCAAGGGGGAGTGGAGCAAGGCAAAGCAGAGGTGGAAGTTTGAGCAATCTTTTGAATTTATTTACGAATTGAAATTTGTGATGACTTTAGTGTTTTGAATTAAAAATTGCTGTTGTTTTTGTTATGAATACGGAAGCTGATGTTTCAATATGAACGTAATTTCAAAGTTTTTTCGTTTGTCTAGTTACTATGTTTGATACTAATTTACTTTTATTAGAAATTTTTAGTTATGTTTCAATTTATTAGTTTTGAGATTTTTAATATACTGAACCAAACATATTGATTTATATCTGTTGTGATTATAATGTGTTGTGATGACCGGGAATTTGAACGAAAATTGACCGATGTTGTGTTTGCGACAGTATTATCTGTTGTCTTTATTATCTGTTGTCATGACTGAGATGAGAAGAAATTGGATTTTGTGCCATGAAATTGGATTTTGTGTCAGTTGAATCAAACACTAGATTACTGAAATAGTTTTCGGCGAGTATTTCTTGAAATTTCACCGATCGGGACTGTGAACAAACGACGATGGAGGAGGACATGAAGTAGAAGGAGTTAGGTTCAAGGGGATGACGTTGCACCACCCGAAGAGGTGGCATACCATCACCGGAAAGGGACTCTGCGTCGTCATGTGGTATGTATCTTTATTTCTTCGAGAAAATCCTTACTTTGATATCTCCGATTGCAATTCAGGGTTTAAGTGAGTCGTAATTCTTTTATATTGGGGAATTTATATTTAAATTCTAGTTTTTGATTCAAATTCCGATGTTGTGAATTGTTTTTCAAAAGCTTTGTTGATAGAGCTGGATTAGATAGAGTGACACTACCACATTTGCGATACTAAATCTTCGTTAATAGAAGAAATTGGTGTATATGTATTTAGTGAATACCAGATAGAGTAGACTAATTTCATGGAAGAAGATGATGATCTGGAATTGAATATGTGAGGACTACTGTGCAAAACTTATCTAGAGGGAATTTTGTTTTTGGGGTCTGATTTTGAGTTTTGTTTTGACATTTGGATGTTTCAGGTTTTGGGTGATTTACAGGGCTAAGCAAGACGGTCCTGTAGTTTTGGTAATAGATGTTCCTGTTTTGATTTATTTGTGGATAGAATTGATTTTCACTATACGTTGTTCTTTTTCAGGAGTTGGCGACATCCTTGGGATGGTGTTATCATCATGCTTTGTAAGTAAAATTTCAGTAAGAGTTTGTTGTATGTATTTGAAATTAAGGAATATTTACTGATACTGCATTCAGGACAAATTAGTGTGTATTTGTTGGTAACTGGAATTACTTTTTTTCTATTGAATAGGGTTTGTTAGATTGAGGAGTTGGTTTGGGAAATTTTGTTTTGGGATGGGTGCTGTGGAGAAAAGCTTTACGGAATGCAACACTCGTCTGCCGGCTGAGATTAAGCAGGCGTTAATGTCGTTGGCTTCGGGATGGGAAGATATACTTGATGTGAATGATTTCCATGTCATTCCTTTGAAAGGGGCTATGACCAATGAAGTCTTCCAAATAAAGTGGCCTACAAAAGCAGAGAAGGTGTCAAGAAAGGTTCTTCTTAGGCTTTATGGTGAGGGAGTCGATGTGTTCTTTGGTAGGAATGATGAGATCCGGACTTTTGAATGTATGTCTAAGCATGGACAGGGACCGCGTCTGTTGGGTTGGTTTCTGAGTGGCCATGTTGAAGAATTTGTTAATGCAAGGGTAAGTGATGTTTATGGGTATGTTTGAAGCTTGATTAGTTGGTTTTTATAATTCTTTTATATGATATAATTAAGTTATTTTTTCATGGTAAGTTGTCTTTTGAATAGATTATTGAGATAAGAACAGTTGAGGTTGCTGCTGCTTTTACACTTTCTTTTGCATGGGCACTGAATTGTTGTCCTCATTTTGATTCAATGTTTTTGACATGGCAGATTGTAAACTGCTGTACCTTCATTGTAATGCTCTCTTCTACAGTCAAATAGATTTAGAAGTTTTCGTTGTTTTATACTAAATGGTCTATGATACATGAAATACATATTCTCCACATCTTCGGATTTTTCTTTTGAATGTCATAATTTGTTTGGCCAACTTTGTTCATTGTAAAACCAAGGCTCATTGAGTTATAAGTTTGTTCTGCTTTCCCTAAAAAAAATAGGGTTAAAGATTATAATTATCGCTTGATATTGAGATTTAGTTCATTAGAGATGTGCTGCAATGTTGAAAGTTTATATTTGAATTCACATTGTCATGCACTACTTTGTTCCCATGGTGTTTATGCATTCAATTATCGGATCGGATCTCCAATCCAGCCATGAGCTTAACCGACCCGTCCAAGCTCAAAACCGCGGTATTCGCTCTCGGTAGCACTGTCATCCTTTACTTATGTAGTTTGTTAACTTTACCATTCTCTGCTGCATTTTTGTTTGAGAATTGCTTGTGGTGTGAGGTTTCATTTAGTTTGTTTAGAGTCAGTTCAAGATATTGCTGGAATTTTGGGTTAGAAATGAGATTTTTTAGGTATATTATGATATGAAGATCAGAGCTTATCCATGGAAGATACAGGGGATTTTAGTTTTGGAATGAGGTTGTTTGATGAAGACCCTATCCCATATATTGAGTAGTTGTAGTATTGTGTAGTATTATGTAGTTGATGAAGATCACACTGTCATGCACTAATTTGTTCCCATGTTTGTGGCAGGTGTAGGTATACACATAGGCTGGTGTAGAGATCATTGAATCGAGCGAAAATCCAATGCTAAGCTAAAATGACTTAATTTTGTATGTGAAGATGAGTCACTTTATTTCAAAGTAAAAAATACGAGAACTATTATGATTAACTTCTTCACATGTTAGTTAATCAATATCCAGAAGTTCATATAAAATGAAACGTTATCATTTCTTTTTTTTTCTTTCTTTCATTTTTGACATAGTTGCATAAATAGGTAATACAGTATAATAATAAAAAAATTAATCTATTTTAGCCTGGACATGTCCAATGTGGGTTTCAAATGAGTTTTGGAACTCTGAACATACTCAGTAGTGGGGTGTGTGTTGGTTTTCCATGGAGATTTTTTATTGCTAGAGTAAATTATATGGGTTCTGTTTTAGATTTAGAGATGTTTATTTACTCAGAATGTTGACAAGACAATATACAAAACTTGAAACGAATACTTAACTACTTATATATATAAAAACATAAAATATGAAATACAACCCACATACTAAGATTTTTTTTTTCTTGTACCACCCAACAAAAATATTCTAAAGCGTATAAAGCTTTAGAACATGAGAAAAACAACCTGCAGAAAATACTTCAATAGAATAAAATAAAAATAACCATAAACCTTTAACCAGATATCAAGTTAAACCATATATAAGATTTTACTCATTAATATTAAGAGACTGGTTCAAGGACCTTGCAAAAGATTTGGATTCTGATTTTGTAGCCGATGACCCTATGTTTTGCTTCGACGAATAAGAAGAGGAATCAGATGAGAGCACAATCACTTTGGAAGGTTGAAACTTCCCACCTACCTCATGGGTCCCTACATATTTTTTGGTTTGCAGAAGCTGACTCTCCTTTTCAAACATCTCGTACAAACTTGGAAGTGGATTGTCTTGGAGCAAAATGGACCTCAGATACTCAGGACCCAAGCCTTGAGTGATTCTTCTCATGCACTCCATAATTTCAGACGACAAACTATCCAGCTTTGACTTGCTAGTGTTGTACAAGAATTCAAGAGCAGCTGGAGAGGCGGGAAGGGTTTGGATTTGATTCTTTTTGTTATCCGGTGTTTGCGCCATTTTAATTTGCAGATAAAAATGTAGCTTTCTGATATAAGAAACCTATTGAGAAGTCTATTATATAGCACCTAAATATACAAGTGGTAGTTGGCTGTATTAATGATACCGACAATTTTTCATATTCCATGGGCATGTTGTTGGATCAAATATTGAGAAGTGAAGTTGAGTGGTTAAGATGGGGTGATGTTGGTTCGGATATTGAGAAATGGAAGTTGAGAAGTTAAGTTTTGGAAGTGGTAGAGTGGAAGTGGAAAAGTTGTCTTTGGATGTTGTGTACACATGTTGAGGATTGATGTTGTTTTAGATATCGAAGCGTTGGGTGTCGTGTAATTCATTGTATTTGTTCTAGAATAATCTACCAGTCCAAACCTACAAGTATAATTGATTTTGATTTAGTGGATCACTAGAAGGCCAAGGACAACAAGTCCAAATAAATAACAAAGTAAATAAAGGCCCAAATTATATATAATGAGAAAGGTAAAAAAAAATCAAATAAAGAGTGAATCAACATGTAGATTTAATATTTTATTTTTAAAATATACAACTTCATTATATCAATTTAAAATAGAAAAAATCGGTTAAATTTAATCTTTATTTTAAATTTAAAAAAAAATGAAACTAGACGTGGAAAAAAAAAATCTAATCTCATTTGATCAAAATTTACTGATTTACCACATAAACAGTCACAAGTTTGTCAAAAACAAAATTCGTCACATGCACTAAACCGATAATATATATATATATATATATAAATATATTATATGTATATATATATATATTATATTTATATAATAATAATAATATAAATAAATCATTTAAATATAATTATTTTTATTATTTTATATTATCAATCCAAAATACTTATAGAATAATACTACTCACTAAATTTAATTGTATGATTTTAATATATAAGGTATAAAAATAATTTTATAGATTAAATTTAACTTTTATATAATATTATTTTATTTTATATGTATGTAATGGGTGTTGTATGATATAAATATCAATTTATTTTATAACAAATATTTTAAAATTTTAACATAAGAAAATATTCAGTTAGGTGGGATCAAACTATAATCACTTTAGTCGATTCAATAAAAAAAAATGATAAGCTATATAGTCATTCCAATCTAGCCAAACCCGACCAGATCCAACCCTAAGTGTTATAGGAGATTAATTTAAAGGATCACTACACATATATCCTTCGTTGGATTTCAGAAGTTCTAATATTTTTATTTGAGGATTTGATAAACCTCACACACCATGAAAACTCCATCAACAATTAAATACAAACAATAATCCGTGGGAAAGATAAAAACATCATAATAAATATAGAATTACAATAAATACAATTACTTTGGATATGGTAAAATAACTCAATTCTTCTTTATCCACCGAAAGAAAAATACTCCATTAATATAGGTTTATTTTACAATATAGTTGAATTTACTGCTAAAAATCTATATATTCAAATCAAAATCACTAATTAACAACAATTTCACATCCCCACAACCATCTATAATTTTAATATCTAGTTCCTAAATTGTGATCCAAAATCAATTTACTTACTCGGAGCGCGAACCACGATGAATTGAAATACAACCACACATCGCGTAATGTAATCAACTATACAACAAACAATTCAAAATAAAATGAAATAATTTTATAAACAATTCGTGTACTGAAACCCGTAATAAATTACTTAAATTCTTATTTGATTAAGATGTCGAGAGAGTTTTATTCAAACTCAGACACTTTTAATATAGTAATATGGAGGACATGATCGAAAAAAATGCAGTGTTTAAGAAATTGACATGTGGTATTAAATATTTTTTTAATTTATTTAAAATTAGTTTTGATTTAAAATTATAAAATATATAAATAATATTTTAAAAAAAATTTAAAATGTAAAGTAATATTTAAAATATTTATAAATTTTCATAAGTTTAGCAGTTAGATTCATTATAATAATAAATAAAACAATAAAAGATAATGAAATGATATCATTATTTCAAAAAGAAAGTGCATTACTGACAAATAAAATTAAAAAATAGAAGTGTGTAGCAATTAATGCAAAGTAATAATGACTTTCAAAAGAAAATAACATAAAGGGTAAAACTGACCATAATATTTTGTCTGTACAATCTGTACAGAGATTATCTGTACAAATAACAGCTCCCAATTAAGAATAAGTAATTAATGAAAAGGGAAGCTGAAATTTGTGCTGCCTACCTTCTCACAAATTTCTGTTTTTGGAAAAATCTCCCACATTATTTCTCTCTCCAACGACTCCACTTTGCAATTACTCTCGCTAATTCTCTCTCACATAACCTCCAAAAACTCTCCTAAAAAATCTCTCCCCAAAGTTCAATTGCCCCTTGTTTACCCTTAAATGGCACCTAAGAAGAAGCAACAACCATGAAAGGTGAGAAACCTGTAGCTATTGAGAGCGAGGATGAGAATAACCCTCAAGTACCCTTACACGCAAATCCAAATCGTAAAAAATAACCAACAGGAAGAGGGTTAAAATGACAACAAAGGGAAAACTTAAAGGAAATGGTAGTGTCTTAAAGGCCAATGGTTCATAGGGAAAATAACCTGTCTCCAACTCCGTCACAGGAAAAAAGAAGGCTCCACCATCAAAGACTACTTTTCAGAGGCAATTTAAGAGAAAGAGAGTTGAGCTTCCAAGTCAGAGTGAAGAAGTTGAGGAGTTATCCATTTCTGTCGAGGAAAAAATGTATGATTGGGACAAGTATGAGTTTATTGATAATGAAAGGGCAAAATTCTTTAACAATGTCGTGTCTAGGGAGGCCTTTTTGGCTAAGAAAAAAGTGGATTTTGGCTCACTGTCCAAGAAGAGTATGAACTTAAGTCCTTATTTTGATATGAAAATGATGCACTTTTTATCAAAAGTGTGCCTATTTTACCCTAGGTTAGTTAGGCTGTTCTATGCAAATCTATTTATAGAGTGCACCAAACATAAGGATGTTAAGGAGATTGTTGCCATCACTTCTTTTGTTAAGGGAGTTGATATTAAGGTATCTGTTAGTTCATTTAGTGGAGTGCTTCAGTTCGATGTTGTAGGTTGTGATAAATTGGTGAGCAAAGATAGGGAAGATCCTTCTAATGTTGACTTGATGCAGTTTGGTAGAGACCACTTAGCCAAACGAGATTGAGAGGAAATTGATAGGTACCAGGTTGAGGGCAGTCTCACGGCTACTGCACATGATTTTAGCCTCTAACATTATTCCTAGAATGGGCTCCAAGAACACTGTCACCAAAGATGAGAAGGTCATTTTGTGGCACTTGATGAACAATAGGCAGTCCAACATCCTTGTCATAATTTTCAAGAATATTGTCAAGACTGCTAATAAGATGGTTTTGGAGGGTTATGAGAAATATAAAGCCTTACCCCGCCAACGGCAAAACGTTGGTTGGAGTGCCACATTAACACAATGCATTCTATACTATACAACATAATAACAATTGTAATAAATAAATCCAATATCTCAAGGTACTTCAATGTTTATAAAATTTGATAAACTTGTTGTTCAGAAATAAGGAATAGTTCCAATAATATTGTAATGACAAACCCCCACCCTGGTAAAATCATGGAAAAGAGTCCGACGCCACACAAAAAATGCAGAAACAATAACAGTTATATAATCAAAACCCAAATAATTCAGTTCAGCAATAAAATCCAAAATATTCGTCATACAGTCCAAAAATCTCAAATGAACATAATAATGCTAATGTCCAGTAAGTATAAAAATAAATCCAATGATACAGTCCCAAAATAGTCAAATACAAATGTCCAGAAATAAAATAACAAAACTACATGAAAGTGCTGATGATGTATGCTGTGATCCAAGTATGAGACAACGCCTAAACAATCGGAGTACTTGCACTCAACCTGAGATTTTTATTCCCACATTACAGAATATGAAGAAATAAAGGAAACGTTAGACTATGGATTAGTCTAAGTTAGCGATCACGTTCCAAACACACACATACAAATAGCCTAGACTTGACTCTAATAATGGGAGCACACAATGTAAGGCTCTATAGACTCCCTAGAGTCCACTATATCAGACAATATATCAATCAACAATTTATTTATTTCTTTCATTAGCCGGAACTCCATAATCCATTTAATATATTCCCACACGTTCCATTATCTACTAAAATAGGCTTCTAAAGTTCGCGGGTTAAGGTCCTATTAATTTATAAGACGCTAGGATGACGTCTTTGGGGGTTCCGCTATTAACTTCCTACACAGTTTTGGTTCAGAAATTTATATTCGGCTAAATTAATCCAGTTATCCGGTTTGTCCATTTAAGCCATTAAAACCCATCTCGACAGCACCCAATTCCACCCAAACGTGACCAGTTCATTAATTCCAATTCATACAAAACAAAACAGCATTAATCCAACCGTTTAACAGTCCAATTGACATCACAAAACAACCAGCAATACCAAGACAACATAGTTTTAACTTAATATATTTTTAGAATATTGCCCAAGTAGCTATTCAACAGAAAACGGAATATAACAATACAGTATCAATGTTTGCCATAGGCCAGTATCAGTAATTTAGTAAGGCCGAAGCCGATCAGTTCAGTATCAATAATGGTACTTCAAGCCGATATAAACACTGTGAGGATCCTCTATTCCTAGGCATGTCATATATTCCACCTAAAGCAGTCCTAGGACAATTATTCTGGTTAATTACATTGTTAAACAGACCAGTACGTCAAGTTCAGTGATTAATTCATTAGTTCAACAGTTCGATAATTATAGTACACATAGAACTCACATTCGGGTTAATATAAATAGGCTAGTTTTCGTACATAAACAAACATACAACCAGACTATGCAGCAACTAAGAAAAATAGTTCATCATGCAATATATCGGACTAAAAACGAACTACTAACTGACGACGACATAATCAATAACAAAACGAATGGCAGACAACTACTCCTCAGCTCGAGCAGTTCCACCCTCCTGACCCTCTGCAGAATGAAACCAGATACGTTAATCGCAGAATACTAAATTCCAATCAAATCCGAACTCGACAAAATACAACCCTAACCAAACCGGATAGCCCCTGCAAATCTATGAATCCAACTCTATGGAACGGCGAGATCTACCAAACGACTTAGACTACAGCGTCATTGCAATCCGCAATGCCTACCAAACAGAACCCTGATGGAACAACAGCTAATTGACAGAATCACGAGATAAGTAGCCTGACTAACAATATAAACCCCAAACTCGAGAGTGGGGCAGAAAAGACTTACCAGAATTTGAGACCTCAAATAAAAACCGAACAAAACCGTAACGTGAATTCAGAATCGCAAAAAGGAACACCTACACGTAGATTCCAGCGAGCTGACGTTAGAATACGAATAGGGAAAACACAAGCGGGACAGAAACTGATGAGACTTACCGGAACGAGACTGCGACAGGGACTCGATCGAACGATAACTCTAACTTTCAACGATTTCTCTCAGTTCTAAATTGTGAAAACATGCACAAATGAGAAACTAGGATTAACTAATAGTTTTATAGGGTGACAAATAGTGAAAGCCCCCCAAGACTCAGGAAATTACAATTTAAATCAAGACTCTTGACAATCCCAAATAAATCCCCAAATTACGACACCAGATACTATGTCCGAAAACGGTCCGTTACAAATATCATAAAATGCAATCCGAATCCAGTAAAAGAAATAAAAATTAAATATTTTACATTGAAATTTCAAAATGGTTCGATAAAAATAAAAAGTGAACAAATCGGAATACATGAGCTGCGACCCATTCTAACTCGATCAACCTGTAAGTTTTCACATAAGAGAGACAAAACAGGAAAATAAGAAATCATCAGGCTATCGATGCCTAGTTAACAATTTCATGCTCAAACAAACACAAGCATATGCGTCTTTATCTGCATGCAATCTTGATATTTCACACACAAATGCACTTTAATCAATACAATCATTAAATTCATTCAATATTTCACACACAACACACTTAGATCACTACATTAATTAATGTTATTCAATACATCACTCAATTAATGCAAAAGAATATTTAATAATTGGTAAAGATTGGGACACGAACCATGTGATTTCACACGGTCAGACCGTGTCAAGCTCTATTGGAATTTGTATCTGTGTGAGAAAGTTACACGGTTCGTGTGATTTAACACGGGTAGACCATGTAACGTATTGCTAAAATTGATTTCTCAGGTATGGACAAACACAAACCGTGTGGCATAACACGGTCATTCCGTGTAAGCCACTGCTCGATTATCTCTTGATGGGTTTTCGAACACGATCTGTGTAAGGGCACACGACCAGACTGCGTTCAAGGCTGTTTCGTATGGTTTAATCAATTATTCAACTTAGATTTTTCCCACCCAGCCATTTATGAATTGAGTCTTAATGTTACCTAGTCTATAACATCTCTCCATGTCATTAATATTATTAAACCACCATGTTACACATTCCAAGGCCAATCAACTTTGAATTTTAAATGAATCAACCATTTAAATAAGCAAACAAGTTCATAGCATCCAATCCTCATTACACAAATTCTCATTAGTCAATAATCAATATACCAAAGTATAATAATGCATCATTTATAGTTTTTGACTGCCCTTAATATAGACGTTATATCGAAACGGAAAACAATAAGACCGATGCCTGATAATAGGTCCAAAGTTAAACTCGTAGTTCCGTTTAATCCCCCTCGGGACGGTTATATACCTATGGATTCCAACAATAGATCCGAAGATCATCAATAACAATAGCCCGTAGGCGATTATGCCGTCACACCCAATAGAAGTCGTCACTCTGATTTCCAATAGAGGCTAGCTAAACCACGATTTACCTACAATTCAATAGGCGGAGATATCTAATTTTTCGCTAATGGCATGTCACTCCATCTCTATACCAATCTATGACTAATGGCAATCGATTATTAAGTGATTAAACACACATTTCCATTACTATTCATTATTTATCAATTCAATAACCTCTTAAAGGTGTTGTAACCATACTAGCAAATTATGTGAACAACATAATTAGATTAGGAAAAATCTTGATAAAATCTATCCGGATAGAATATATTATTTTATTATATTGAATAAAAAGTAAGTTTATTAGACAAAATTACCCTTGTCTCTTTTTAACTCTCTTTCTTCTTTCATTTTGTTTCTCGGTCCTCCTATTCCTTGTTTTTACTAGGGATGGCAATCCAACCCGCAAATCCACGAATATCCACCCGCAATGGACGGGTGCGGATTTAATTATATGGATTTACGGATGGGCGTGGATTTAAAAATCAAATCCACATAGGGTTTGTGAGTCGGTGTGGATGTCGAGAATAATTTGCACCCGCACCCGCGAATCCGCAAAAATTAAAATAATATATAATAATAATAATAATAATACCTGACATCGAATAATTATTATTAACTAGTATATATGCCTGTGCGGGACGCACAAATATAATTTTTTATAATATTTATGTACTATGGTAGAGAAGATAATTAGTAAATTAAACTTTCAATGTGGTATAGAAAATTAGTACAAACGTAATATATAACTTGAATTAGTAAAATAATAATTTTAAAATAGAAAAATAGAGTATTGCAACACTCCAAATTTTTATTAATAAAATTATATTTACAAAATAAAAATAAAAAGTTAACATACATGTAGATTTAAATATAAAATTATTGAAAAAAATTAAAATATTAATTTGCAAAATATATATTCTGTAGAAATCAATATTATCCCACGAATGCACCATTTATTCATCATAAAAAAATTTGATTACATAATAATATTTAATACCCTTTGTCCCTAATTAATTCAAATTTTTTTAGATAGTGATA